>JANHGN010016676.1:0-23349 GCA_024605025.1 Megaceryle maxima
GGAAAGGAAAGGAAAGGAAAGGAAAGGAAAGGAAAGGAAAGGAAAGGAAAGGAAAGGAAAGGAAAGGAAAGGAGAGACTTGCTCTAGAGAGTACTCTCTAATGTTCAGGGGATTCATATCATTTTAGCAGGAATAAGCAGAGAGATGTAAACCACAAAGACTTTCAGGCCTTCTGATCCAGCATTATTATGTATCCAGCAGAGATCAATGCCTCACAGAAAAGTGTAAAATCCCCTGAAATGCCCCATTAAAGACTATACATTTGATAGCGATTAGTATATGAATGTCTGAGGTTCCACCTCATCTTATTAGCTCCATCTAATGTGATATTCCCCATATAGTCTGCTGGGATAACACAAATTTGCACAGAATTGCACTAGAGGAAAACAGAGAAGACATCTATATCCCAAAAAGATGTAGGTCGCTTTGCTATCTATCTAGTGGATGCCTTATTTTTTTTTCAGGACTGAAAACTCTGTTCCTTCTTGGGAAGTTGTGGCAATGATTTCCACCAGCATAAGCAAGTGTTTAATGCAGGATGCAAAATGTGATTTCGTAGCCAGTTGCCGTGGTTGCGTTGTGCTGAATGGGTATGTTGATAAGCATAACGGACCCTTTAAATTGGAATTTGGCTCTGGAAAAGGCATTAATTATTGCAGCCTTCCCCAAAGTACCATGCTACCTATAATGGCCACACGCTTATCGTTATAGACTGTAGGCTGTGCCAAGGAATTGGGAACTGAGCTGTTTCACTGGAGCTATGAAAAACGCCTTCTACAAAGTGGGAAACTTCATTGCTTGTAATCATATGAGACTGAAGATGGATAAGATGGCATTGTTGTTGCTTCTGGATGTCTTGGAGAGTCCTGGCATTTTATTAAGATAGGCTGGTTTGTCTGTCTCTGCTGAAGTGTAAATAGCTCATCATAACTCATACTACACTGTATAAATTTAAGAGTATAAATGAAGGGATGATACAGGTAAATTCTGTCAGGATGAGAAATCCCAGTGTGTCTGAAAATCACAATTCCAGCCCCAGCACCTCTCTCACCGATAGTGTTTTGGGGATGAAAGAGATAAAATACTTTTACATGCATCTATGGGAATCAAAACCTCCCTGCTCCATCCAAAGCTGAAAAAAAATTAAACATTTCCAGATGCTTAAGGAAGAACTTGTGTGTTGGGAGAAGCTGTTAGGCACCCAGGACTCCTTTCCCCAGGACCTATACAAACTTGAGGAAGACAATCTCACCCCAAGCTCTCTAACCCTTCAACACAGAAGAAGGCATGGGGAAAGATGGGAACAGAGATGCTCTGCCACAGCCCCATTTCTGAACACACATTCCATTTACCCTGGGAGAAGAATGTCAATCCTTTTCTTCTCCTTTTCCCTTGTTGAGTGATAATTTCCCTCCTAGTGCAATAAATGTGGATGCAATCACCTTTCATAACCAATCAAGTCTACAGGCTCCACTTCATGGCTGATGAAGTAAAAACACTTGCATTGATCTGCCCTACTCTCCCCTCAGAGACAGATGAAGCCTTGGTGGTCCCATTGCACCATTAGGCTTGTCAGCCTAAAACCACTTCCCTCAGCAGTCTGTTCACTCTATAACTGAAGCAAGCTGAGAAAAACTCATGTTCCCCTGTTCAGAGTGGTTTTGCCAGACAATCTGAGCGTAGTTGGGGTTACCTGTCCTGAAACCAGTGCATCTTGTTCTAAGCACACAGGTGCATTCATGTACACTACAGGAGAAGCAGCTGGCAGCTATGTCAAAGCTGTTATCATGAAAGAGACATCCCGCTCTGTGGGACGCAGAGCAGTCTGTTATGCAACTTTGCTGCATGTTTGCTTTTCCACATTAGTTTTAAGGAAAGGCAAAATTTGATGTTACAATAGATGTCATCATGGAGGCATGCTCAAACATATACACACTGCATGCAAAAAGAGCTACAGTCCACCTTGCCAAAGCTGATAGCAAAGATAATTTTCTAAGGAGTTTTAATACCTCCCAGTGAGAAGAAGCCTATTTTGTCTTTGAGAAAAGTTGCTTTTCTTTTACAAATAGGTGCTATTCATTTAAGCTGTTTTTGGAGGTGTCAAACATAAAAATGAGATGAGATGTCAATCGGGGCCCAGGGGGACAGGGAGTGGGAGACAGAGAGCCTGAAAAATGCTTCCATTGCAGAAGGCTTGTTTAAGCACAGAGCATGTTGCAGCCAGCTGGATCTTTGGAGAAAAAAAGATGAATTTCTACCCATTTAAACATGAATAAGATGAGATGAAGGGAGAGGGAAAATCCATGAAGGTGAAGAGCTTTTTTTTTTCTTTCCCCAGTTGTGATGGATGATTTCAGCCTAAAGTACTGAGCCTTCCAGTGAAGAAAATATCTACAGTGATATTGATAAATAAATGCTTAGACCTTGCAGTTGCCACCTTGATGTTGGAGAGAAAGAAGTTTATGCTTCATAGTAGGGTTTTTTGCAGAGGGCTTAGAAAGTGCAAGGCTAGGACAATGCTTCTGCTACTTCTGCATTAAGAAGAGGGACTTACTCTTGGGCATAATTTCCCACTGTTCTTTTCACTACACAGGAAAGACTGGAGCACCCACAGAGGCTGGTCTCAAAATAACAACAGGCAAATTTAGGATAATGCATAAAGCTGCCAAGTGCTTGGAAGGGGGGAAGGAAATGGACCACTTTCTCCTGCTGACATCCAGTGTTGGCTTTTCCTTTTCCCCAAGTTTCTAGTGTGATGTTATGGCCTGGATGTTGTGCAGCCTGCCCACATGGAGCTGTTAGTAAGCATCTTTGAAGTAGGAATAAATTCCTAAACTTCAAAATGTTTTTTAGTGGAGACAGTCACACACATTCTTCTCATGGAATAAGCTTGCAGGGGCAAGAGTTCCTCATGGCTGCAGTCACATATTACATGTTGAGGCAGTCCCAGAGCTTTTTTTGACTTCATACTGTAGCCCCATAATCAGAGGATCTGTTTTACCACCTCCTGTAAAATGTGGCTGTTTTCTATGGCAGGGTGTCAAAGGATGCACTAAAAAGTATTGTAGCTCTGTATGATTTTGCAGAAAAGTAAAGGAAAACATTGAATCCCATTGCACCTATGATTGACAAAACACAATAGCCCAAGCTGAGTATAGCTCAGATCATAAAGAATAGACTGTACATGTGAAAAGGGAAGCCTTTGAAGAACTACCTGGGACTTCTCTTTTAATCCCCAGCAATACTCCCAGTGCTGCTCTGGAGCAGTGTGCCAGGAAAGTGGTGTATATTTGTTCACCAACTCTGATCCTACAGCAGCAGTGTTTTTCCCTGGAGCACTCCCAGTCCTGCTTTGGCCAGATTTAACACTGCTCTGCTGATGAGATGTGAACAGATCAGAGGTGTCAAGCTATGTCTTGGAGAAACTGGACTCCGGCACTTCTGTCATGCCCTGAATTAAAAACAAGCATTACTGGATTCCTAACCCAACTTCCTTTTCAAATAAAATAAAATAGTAATGAAAAACATAGATTCCTTAGCTTTCAGCATACTGGGCATTTGCTCGCATCACTTGTCCCCTAACTCCAGTTTCCAAAACCCATTTAGATAGTACAACATCAGCCCATGAGAAAGGGCAAATGAGGGCAAAGACATATTCAAGTGGACCTTATACCCAGTCTTTTCATTTGCTTCTCCAGCACAGAGACTCCTTATAAGGACAGCCATGCTCCCTACAAAAGACAGTTGTAATTCCTCTCCCCCATTCCTGCCCAAAATTGAAGAATTTGAGCATGTTTAGTGTCAATGTGAAGCTATAGAGGACCAGATAAAAAAGACCGAGCTAAATGGAGAACACAAACACATCTCTGAGCTACACTAATGAGAACATAACTAATATTTTACATATTCCCAGCAGCACGAAGGAAACCTAAGGGAAGTGCAGTCAGAGGTATTATTTCACTAGCTGTAAGATAGTTTTATTCACACAAGGGTCTATCTGTCTGTGTATTTAAGTTCCTCTACTTGTCTCTTATACCCTAGGAAAAACCCTAAACTTTGCATCTGAGACTAAATTTCTTGGCTGTCTGTGCAAAACTACATGAAGGTGTAGTGGAATGGGTGAGCTTTAGTTCAGTAAAGGTGTGGAGAAACTCCTGAAGTCCTGCACAACCGCTTTTATTCCCTCTGAAGTTTCCTCAGTTCAGCTAGTAACCAAAGAGCTTCTGAGAGGCTCTAGATTCACCCAAGCTGCAGGATGAAAGCAGGGTTAGAAGGAGGGCTATAAACAAGATATATATCTAATTTTGTTCCCCTCTGCAGCAAACTGTGGCAGAGGAGGCAGCAGACAAGAATGCAGATGTCCATGTCGTTTGCTCCCCAGTATATCAGGGGAATGACAGGTCAGCACTTCGGTTTGCAGTGATTTGAATTTCTGAGCTGAGCAGGGTGACAATTTGAGGTGACATGACAGCAGGAAATGTTTGTAGTTGTATTGGCCCTTAAGAAACTATGGACATGACAGGCAATGCGACATCTTATTGGGCCAATGGAGAGACCCTCTAGGAGGGAGCTATTTCCAGGAGAGGACACCCATTGTAATACCTGAAAAAGATGCAGAGAAGCTTTTCTACTGGACCTGTCACAGAGTTTCCTTGTTGCCATTGAAAGTGAGGATAGCAAAAGGGAGATTAGAAACATAATTTTATTTTGTTCTTCAACACACAGTAGCACATCCACACTAGCTTACTCTGCAGATGTGGGTACGGAACCACCTGCCCTCTTTTCCAAATTAGTGCAGGTCCTTGGTGCAAAAGACATGTGCCAAAAAGCTGCTGTCCCAGGAACTTGCTGGCAGATGCTGTGCAAGATAACCCTTTAAAGGTTTTTATTGTTTTATTCTCTTTCCATCCTAGTGAAGCTGATTTGCACAGTGGGGTGAACTAATTGTCTCCATCAAGGATTACTTCATTAACAATTAATTTGTGTTAAAATTTGTGTTTTACTGAGAAGTGGGTGAAAGCAGGATGGAGAGGAGTGAAACACTGGAGAGACAAGAGAGCAGTCTTCCTTCAGCACTACTCTTGTCTGTTTCCCCTTGCAAGATCCTATTGATGCCTGACACTGTTCTGCAAACAGCCAGATACTGCTCATCAATCTTCTTGGGTTTTGCATTGTCTCCTTGGAGGACACTTGCCCTTAAACAAAGGGTCTTAAGCTGGCTGAGGGAGAGGGAAAGACTGAGTGACAGTATTTTTCAGGCTGAGAGTAAGGAGATCAAGAAATCAGCCAACAAGCTTGCAAGAACTTCTGCGAGAAAATTTTTCTGCAATTTCTAATTGGAACATAAGCTTTTGAGGGGAAAAAATGAATCAAAATTGTGAAAGGTTTCCTACCAGTTATAGCCAAGGCGGAAGATACTGTCCAAACTGAATCACATAAATTCATATAAATCCCCTTGGGCTTTTTGGCTGTTTTGTTAGGCAGGTGGGCTGTTGGCCAGGAAAAAAGCCCCAAAAACATGAAAACATCCTTACTATATTGGCTGCAAAGGCTTCCCTGCTTTGTTCTTCACATCACGTTTAAGGGATTCCTCTTCTGCCCAGTGGAGCACCTCCATTGACTTATAGTAGCCAGAGAGAAGACCCCTTGGCATATATGTGGCTTTCCCTTGTTGAAACAGCTGACGTATTTCATCCCAGAGGAAATTGCCTTTGAGTACATTATAAAGCAAAACCAGAGTGTACATAGGAGTATGGTTTGAAGTCCTAACTCAAGCAAAAGCCCATGTCTAGAAACCTGTGCTCTGCTATTAACTAAGACAGGAGCTCATCTGAGTTTCACAGTTTAGCACTGTCAGAGTGCAGAAGACAGATTCTAGCTCTTTCTTACATAGTGTTAAGAACATTTATATAGCTATTTTAAATGACACTTAAGTGGAGCTAATTTTCAAAGTTCCCAAATAATTTTAAACATCTATTACAGAAAATAACATTGTAGAGGGAAGGAAAAGAAGTCAAAGCAAAGAGCCCGAGACACGATTTTGCTATTAATCTCCACTTACAGAAAATAAACCTGCACGAGAATGACTACAACGTTGGACTGTGGGTGTTGTAATTAGTTAATAGCAAAGCTCTGTCAGAGAAAGTGCTCCTCTTTTGAGCCCACAGAAACACAAATGGGCAGGGAGGGGAAGAAAAATTGATTTAGGTCATTTTAGATTTAGGTGACTAAGAAGTCTCACTTTATGCTGGAAAGAAAGACTTTAAGATGAACAGCTGCTTGCATAGCAAAGCACTTTTTAGTTGCAGTTTTCACTGTGGCTTCTCATGGGTTTTCACTCTGTGATTTTGGGAGAAGAAAAAAAAAAGAAGTATCTTGCTGGAGCTGACCTCCTGTGGCTTAGAGTGTGACTGCAGCAGAGGTCATGCCTTGTAAGCTGGGACTTGAAACAGAAAAGTGTTTTGTAGGAGGAGAAGCCATGCAATGGTCTCACCACACAAAGGTATATCAGGGAATTATAGAAAACATGATAATGAAATTAATCCTGCAGCTTCCCTCCAAAATGTATTTGATGTCTGAGTATTAGAGATACGAAGCAGGCACAGACAAACCTGTCAGATGGACAAAATCCATCCTTTATAAGGCTTCCTAGGTTACCCAAACACTACTTGAAGCCTATCCTGAATTTCGCTTCCCATAACAGGACCAGGTGCTGCTGGGAGTTACGCTGGTTTAAATCTGCAACACCATTGCTGATTTCAGGATAGCTGGACTGGATCTACACCAGCCTAAATAAACTGTTCAGGGAAGAATGTATCTTTCAGAGGCACTTCTATGCTATCTAAAAGTGTATTTTCTACCATGTTGCCTGGTGAATTAGATAAATGTGATAATTGTTTAGGGTAGAAGGATCTGCTGGGTTGTAAGGAAGCCTTAGTGTGGGGAAGTTCAGGGACCAAGACTGCAGAACTCTGTTCTCTGGTAGAGCACTCACTGCTTTGACTAGATGGCACAAAGCACTAGCCTAATGGAGTACTTGTGTAAAGATGTCACTAGCCTTGCATACCTACAACTCCATTTAACTTTCAGGTGAACAGTGTTCCAAAAACTTCCCCAGCACATTAGCATCCTTTTTGACAGTCCCAGCAAAGATGCCAAAAACTAAGATTTGGTTTTGTACATGCAGCTCCTTATTCCTCTGCACCACCAAAAACTGCAGGTAAGTTGTTGGGAAATTGTAGAGGAGCCACTCTGTCACTGTTCATTCAGGAACTGATGGAGGACACCACTTTGCTGGGGCTGGGTATTCACAGCCTGGTTTATCTCCACAACAGGGAAGGGCAATTTGAAGCCTGTTTGTTTCTGCCTTGGTAAATTAAGTGACATCTACACATACATGCATACATGAGTATATACACACGTATGGAGAAACACCCACAGTGTTTAGATTTGCAGAGACAAAAGGTGTGTCTCTATTTCTCTATGTTTTTTTCATAGGACTTCAGTCCTTTCCAGATGAAATGAAACTTACAGTACAAAAGACTAAAAAAGAGAAAAGAGAGAAAAGAAATATGAAGAGCTGAGTGCCAGAGACTGCCATCCAGAGACTACTTTTGTCTCTCTCTTTCCAAGAAAGCCAGAGTGAATCAGTGTGCCAGTGCTGGGTGTCAGATTCCCCTGGCACAGAAGGTCTGGCTGCTTGGGGAACATATCTAAAAATGGAACAAGCATCTACATAGCCCATCTCATTTTCAGGCAAAGGGGTTGATTTAGAGTAAGCAGAATGTAACTTTCTTACTCCAGCTTTCCTCCTATGCTATCACAGACTGGGACTTTAGGACATACTCAGTATTGTTTACAGTCAAAGAGCATGGCCATTTTCTGCTGCATATTTTGTGCTTTCCAGCAGTTATGGCAATATTTTAGGATTTGGGAGGTCTGGAGTTTGTCTCTGCTTCTGCCACAGAGTTTTGGGGCAAGCCACTTTTTGCTTCAGATATAATTTTTTTCTCGTCTATACTTGTTGCTATCCCTTATAGAGTACAGAGACGGAGAAGAACCCAGTTCTTGAAGATTACTGAGATCTTGAAGAAGTCAAGCACAGAGAGGATCTGGACTAGGAAGTCAAGTAACAGAGGGTTGTCTCAGAAATGGCAGGACTTACAGCATAGATGTAGACAACTGCTGAAGGTCAAGCTGGGGGATTTCTAACATAGTTGCTTGCTAGATATGACTATGAGTGGCCTTACAGACATTAACCACTGAAGAAGTCACTGTCTGGAAGCCAAGAGGTACAGACACTGCTTCACCATACTTCATTTGAACTTTCCTTTGAGTATAAAAAAGCTTTGGAATAGTCAGATTGGCAGCCAGATAAAATCTTTTATTTTACTTGATCTTGTAGGTTGAATTTTATAAGTATTTAGTGGCCCAATTCATGTCCATGCTGCCTCCATATAGATGTACTTTTACCTTTGTAAATATACACACAAAGAGCCTATCATATATGCACATATGTATGTAAACACATGTACAAAGTACAGGATGATGTTTATGTTTGCTACCAATATATGTGCAGACATACATATCCATCTATCTATCTATCTATCTATCTCCCTGAAACACTTGTATTACAAGCATAATTTTCTTCCTTGCCCCTGATGCAAATCCTTTTTTTAACCTCCTCTGAAAACACCTCTAGTGCCTCATTCTGGTGCCTAATTGGCCTTATCATTAAGATTTTTTTAAACTAATGTCTAAGCTAAATGTTTCCTTTTTAGGATTCAAGCCATTGCTTCTTGTTATGCCTCTCTCAATGATATCTACATAATATGGATTGATACGCTAGTCAGGGATGGTTTCAAAAGAAGCAAATAGCATCCATTAAGGAATAGCAATATAGAAATGAGTCATATAAAAATATCCATCTATCTGTGTATATATTCCTCTCTGTGTGCAGATGGACACACAAACCATTTCAAGTACACACACACAAATCAGACTGCTGCATTTCAGGGATTTACAATATTTACAATCTGTAAACCCATAAGAGCATGTTATCTCACTCCCTGGATATCCCAGACTACTATGTGCACATGTCCTTGAAGAAGCCCAGTAAGTTGTGGCTGACTGAAACACAGCTTGCCTACTGCTAACTATGCCAGTGATGCCTATTTTACAGCTTTGTGATCCCTGCCTCTAGACAGTGAAAGTTAGGTGAGATAGAACCCACCAAAACTCTGTAAAGCTGTAGGTTTGAAACCAGTTGTTGTTTTAATCATACAGGTTTACAGGATCTAGTGAACGAGGCCTCTGGGCCCTGATTAAGATCTCTATTTGCTGCTCTAATGCAAACCAGTATTATTATTGTACTGATTATTACTGACAGTGTTAGTAATAATCAGTACAGAATGCAAATCCTAGGAACATGTGTTATCAAAATCTGTGCAGATTTTAGTAGCTGAATGTTTGTAAAGTACTTTTTGATCTTAAAAAAAATGTGCAAGGGAATTGACATTATTATTATGTACTCACCTCCACTAACCAAGTGTTTTTTACATTGCTTTCCTAACTATTTACACAGGAAGTTATGCGCTTGTGATGGCAACAGGCTTTCCTCAGACATGGTATGATTGTGCAAATATTCAGTGATCACTAAGGTCTAATTTAGAGATGGATAATGCAGCAGTTGAGATCAGAGTTCACTTTCTGTTGTAGGTGGTTGGGGTGTAAAATGCAAAGGACAGAGATAGGCTAATGCTGCTAACAGGACTTTTGTTCTTGTTGGTGCTCAGAAATGTTTAAGTTTAATCATTAGGCAGAATTTATTGCTGTTTGAATGAACAATTTGTTGCACAGTGATACCCAAACTAAAACCCTTTGATGATCACAGTAGACTCTTCTCTCTTTCTGTTCCCAAAGCCCACTGGAGTAATTTAACTGACCTCAAGTTTCAGTAACATCTTGTTGTTACTGAAAATTATCTACTTTGTCCAATCCAATCTCAAATTTGACAACATAATCAGAAAAGACTCTGCCACTTCACTGGAAGGACCATGCTTCCATCATCAAAAAGATCTCATCATTCTCATGCTCTGTCTAGGGTTTTAATTTTCAGCCTTCTCTTAATTGCAGTTTGTTTGGGCATCACAAGAAAACAAGAGCTTCAATTTACCCCATCACATTCATGTAGAGTTATCATGTCTTGAAGTGATAAGTACCTTTTCATGAATATTTTCATTAAACCTTTCTTGGACTCATCTATTTAGAGTTCTTTTTTTTTCCTGGCCCACAAAAGAAGACAATCTTCTACATACTGACTAATATTACAGCTATGCATAGCTGGACCTTAATTCTGCATAGGACACATATTTCCTATGGAGATGTTAAAATCTGGGGGCAGCTTTTTCAAGACCATTTCATTGCTCCATGGTTCACAGCTGATGTGTTACTGTAATGACAGAAGACAAACTGACCTTAAAGGCTGAACCACATGAAAATGAAATACGAGCAGTATCTTTTCCTTCTAATCTTAGACTCTTACAGAAGTGGAAACAAGGTGCTTCATCTCCTTCTTGCATCTGACATAAGAGGGATACAAAATGAATGTTCAACAAATTTCATTTCTGAAGATTACCTCCCACAAATCGGAGATCTTAACTTTGCTGCTGTAAATTGATAAAAAAGCCCTGTAAGATCAAACCATATCCATTATAATACTCTGGTAACTACAGCTGTACTGGGCAAGAAAAAATAAACGAAGAAAAAAACGAAACGAAACCAAACAAAATCAAAACCAAACCAAACCAAACCAAACCAACCAACCAACCAACCAAAACCCCAAAACCCCAAACAAAACAAACAAAAAAACCCCACAAACCAAACCAGCCACACAAAAAAAACCACAACAAAAACCAAAACCTGACCAACCAATAACCCAAGTGGAAAGTGTGACAAAGGAAGAGAAATCCAGGAAGAACTTATCTCAGTTTGGGCCAGGGAGATAAAAGTGTTCCCATGACACTAATCTCTGTGGAAAAAAAAAACCCACATGGCAGAAATTTATGTGTGTCTGGAAAAGCATGCAGAGCTGAGATGCTGTAAAACAGCATTGCTTTCATCAAGAATTTCTCATCCCATTGGTTAGGCTACTATTAAACATTGCATTTGAATGCTATTGGGTGTATTATGTGGTTTCTTTTGTTTCTTTGTTTCTGGATGGAGACTTAGTTATCTAATATTGGAAAAAAGGGGAAAGAAAAATAACCTGTTTCTGCAGTAGATCATATCGACATATTGGGATTTCATCTTGCATAGCTGAATCATTTGTATCTGACAGGTAGAACTACATGGAAGATGTTAAACTTCACAGATAAATTAATTCTGAGAAATGTTTATAAATCTAGAGAGCTGCATCCATTGACTTCTGCTCCAAGCTGAGGCAGAGTAACCACAATTTCAGAAAATGGCTTTCCTGTTGCTGTGACAAAAGAGTTTTTGGTGGAAGTCATTCACTTTTTATTGCTTGAAGAAGACAGTGCCAGAGTGAAAATTCTCACTGTAATGCTCATGATGTTAATGAACATATATCAGAGGGTGATTTGGCCAACTGTAGTGGTTCATGGAAGGTTTTTGCTAGCTAAAAGAATGTGTTGTGCTTTTGTTATAATTTGGTTCGGAGGACATATAAACAGGAGTCAGCCTTTCCCTTCATGGTGTGCTGAAGACCAGATATTTCTGGTTTTGGATGAAGTGGATGAGTGAGGAAAGAGCTGTGATGGTAACAGTGATGATGAATGGAGAATGTGCTGAGCTGAGGAGCAAGGGTAGCAGGGACATGGGAGGGAACAGGAGGAAGGAGGGCTGCAATAAGAGAGTTGGGGACTGACTTTGATTTTGGAAGCTCTGAACAAATGGATTACAGACTGTTTTGAGTGGAATCAGTTGAACTGCCTCTAGCGTAGTCATGGTCATCCACCTAAAAAGTTCCTGAGCCATTTGGTAATTGATGGGATAAAGATTTCCCTGGGCTTAATTCTATGGTTTACATTAAGTAGCAATGGAAATGCAATCACTGAACTCATGTCTTTGTTCATCAGTCTGTGGAGCTTGAAGAGAAAATGCTTCAAAGGTAAACCACTTCTTAAAAGGAGTAATAGGAATGAGAAAAGGCAAGGAAGGGGGATTAATGCTAGTAAGGCATGCTATATATAATTAGTGTATTTTCTCAATTAGACAAAATTATGCTTTTTACTGGTAGGATGGAGCTGCAGCAGGATGTTTCTAATGCCTTCATTTCCATCTGAGTTGTCAACTACTTTAGTACACATTTGCACACACAAATACATACTTCCTTTTTTTTTTATTTTGTACAACTATCCATTCCTTTGCAAAGTCCATAATCACTTCTGTTCTACTTCTACAAAATATCCAAGGCCTGGAAACAGTCAGAACAAAGCTTTTGTCTAATTAATACCTGTGGCTGAGAGAACAAGCTGAGTATGAAGAAAGAGAATGAAAGGATTGTAAAGTACCTTTTATGATCTGCGAGCTAAACTACACTGTTGCCCCAGCATTCTGGCAAAATCAATGCTCAGATCAGCTCTTTCCTTATTTAACTTACTGGTGGTACATGTGAGTGTGCTGCTGTGGTCACTGGCAGCTGTTCCAGGGCTAAATCCTCTAAATAATCCTGTAGAGGCAGAGGTCCACCTCAGCATGCCACAGTGTCAGGCTTAGTGCATGAACTTGGAATAGAGGCAGGGAACAAGGGCAGAAGGTAGAGAGAGGTAAATAAATTGATAGTTCTCTCTTTCATATGTAAGAATACAAATGTGGAGAAATGTCATCTTTCTCCATGAGCATTTTGATGTTAATCTCTTTCCTGAGACAAGAACAAACATCGGTGTGTAATATTCTCTAAGTTGTCAACCTCATGGAACTCTTCCCTTGCCTGAGCCTCATTAAACTCATTTCACAAGTAGATTTGCTGTGCATGCTGCAGTGTCCTGAAGAATACACTTCCAGCTGGCTTGTGTAACTGATGGAGTCCAGGCTGTGAGTTAAGGAGATGGGTTAAGTTTTTATGTAAGTGAGGTTTGACCTAAGTCTAGGATGAGTCTGTGGGAGGATGCCCGTTAATAACAATAGACTTTTCATCATACACTGTGGAGTAGAGAGGAAAACTAGAAGAATTTTATGCAATGCAGGAGATATCCTGGCAAACTGTCTTGAAGGTGGTTTTCCCCAATAGGTTGGGTAAAAAAACCCCAAGTAATAGGGCAGTGAGGAAGTTACCTAGAGGCCAAGACAGTGTGAACTATGACAGACCACCAGTGGACTGCAAGTCAAAATACCCAAAGTGGTCAAAGATGTCTCCCATATTAAGGGTAAGTTCCGGTATGGAACTGTCTGTATTTTTGAGTATAGACAGAGGCAATGTTCACTTCTACCTTTCAGACAAATACTTGAGAGGTTCTCCTTGTTCCTGTGGTAAATCTTTACATAACTGGACAGAGTAGGAGAGGGATTTTTTTCCCAGAGAGAGGAGCAGAACGTTGATGATATGTTCCTTTCCCTTTTCCCATGCTCTCCAGTCAGGTCAGATCTCGCTGTCAGTGGATATTCTCCACAAGGAGAAATAGGCATCAGGGTCCTTCCAGGAGGTTTCCCTGAGATGAAGAGTGGTGAAAAGAGAGACAGAAGTTGAAGAATAGACAAGAAAAAAATATCGTCTAACAAGAGGTAGAGCTACCGTCTCAGAAAAGAAAACAGTGAGTAGTATCCAGGGAATGTGACTGTAAGTGCCTCAGGTGTCTCCTGAGTTTATAGGTTTTATTGAGTGCCAAATTCCCTCTCAGGCTAGACAGTCACCTACAGGAAGCTCTTGGCTAAGATAGTGTTTCTGCTGGGCAGACAGAAACCAGCAGTGCTGAGAGGATGGTCCCACAGACTGGTAATGAAATGTCTTGTTAATGAGAGATGAGTTGGGCTGGGTACAAAGATCATTGCAAGGTGCTGCTGTATATGAGGACATCTGTCAAGTGCAGCTCACCTGCCAGAAACAAGCCATTTTAGTTGGATGTGACTCAAACTTCCTCTGTCTCTACATGATATTTGTATGCTTTATGGAATAAGTGCTTCTTGTTACCTTTGTTAGCATGTGTCATTGAATATATAATGTCCTGTCACTTTCACTAGTATGTTCTATTGACTATACTGCTGCTTGCAAAGCTCATGTTGAGTTAATGTACCCGATTTATTTATACAATTCATTTTGCTTTATTTCCAGAGACATGCTGTGACCATACTGTGATGCAGATCCTGTGAGAGTGACTGTAATAAATAAACCCAGTGAACAATTATCTCCCAAATACAGCTTCACTGACACAAATCAGTGGAGTATAGTTCTTTGCTTACATTTAAGAGCTGGTGGTCGCATACCAAATGTGGAGTTCGACCAACAGGGAGTACAAGCAATGCATTTGTGATCAGAACTGGAGGGGCAGAAGGAAAAAACAACCAAACAGCTTCACTAGTAATAATTTGGAGGGGAAAATCAGTTTTGTGATGTGGGTATACCTATGAAAGCAATCTTTTTGAATGTCTATGTGTCTAGATAGATAGATAGATAGAAGGATAGATAGATAGATAGATAGATAGATGGATTTTTTAAAATGGAATTATTTTGTTTTATGATGCTTGCATTTGGAATTAAAAACCACCTCGTCCTTTGGCAAGAAAAGCACAGTACTTTTTTTTTCTGTCTGAAAATCTCTTCTTTTTGACTGGGTAACATATCATCTTCTACATTTTCTTTTGACTACTGTTGCAATGCAGCTGTTCTACATACTGGCTGAAACAGTATCATTCTACTGTTGATGAAAGCTGTTAAGTTTTCTAGAAACAGGAAGAAATTTAAAATTTCAAAGAGCAAAGTGCTTAAAACTAGATGCTTCAGACATAGGACAATCATTAAACAGATCATAGCTAACAGTAGATTTTACAGTGTAGGTGAGAATGTTTGAGCCAGGAGTCCAGATGCCCTGATAATAAACTGAGACCTCATCAATACAGACAAGTATTCCAGCTCTTGTGACCAAAAGATGGAATCTATTTTGAGCTGAAATGAATCTTGATCAAACCCCACTGACCATATTGCCTAACTCACTGTTGACTATAAAGGCAGAGAAGAGAGATTTGTTGAGATAGAGATGCATATGCTGAGAACACATATATTTGGTCAAATGAATCACTGCCCTGATTTTTAAATAAACAAAACTGAAGCCTTACAACTGCAGTTCTCTATTATTATTGTTATAAGTAGTAGTAGTATTGTTAGTATTAGTAGCATTAGTTGTATTTGTTGTATTAGTATTATCATTACATAACCAGCACAGTGGGGAGTCTTCCTTATTCCATGACTTAAAAATTACTTTAGAGTATCTGCATTGGTGTTTATAGGTTCTCTAGGCCTTGTGGTGACAGCATGGCATCAGTGAGAAGACAGCAGCTTTGATTGCAAGATTTCTCCAAAGCCCCGAAAAGCTAACAAATGTCTTATCCACTGTCATGCTTGTCACTTTGAGCTTTGAGCTCTGAGACATTTAACTCGCACTATGCTGTTCTGCCTTTGCAGAAGATCTGCTAGGAGAATGACAATATCTTCACATGGGCAACAGATGCCACCTGTGTGAGACCTGCACCATGGTTTCAAAATGGATGAATTTCCTCTCCCCACACATGACTCCATTTATTGAGTCATGACATGATAGAGGAAAAGAAGAAAAATAGGAGTTAAGTCTTATAAAACGTGGGGGATCACTATTATCAGGAGGAGTTTTATTCCGTTGGGGTAATAAATTCAACCACTGAGAGCTGAGGCTTATGCCTCTATGCTCCCACAAACCCAGTGAATGGGCTATAGCTCAGTCCGCCCATCATTATCAGAGTACTTAGGATCATGGTGTTAAGGCCATGGTACGCCCTCACAAACACATAAGGTAGGTCCTGGTTTTAATCAGGATGGAAAGAGTGGACGTTGAATATCAGTCAAAGAAATCCTAAGCTCTGCCCCTCAAGCTCCTATTAGCAGCCGTGCCATGGTTTGCTGATACTTGAGCTGCTGGCAGGAAGAAAAAGACTGCTTTGCCATGGCAGTCATGCGCAGCATGTCTCCTGAAAAGCCAATGCACGGCAGGGTGAAGGGAGGCTAGGATTTCAACCTTCGCTCCAAGTTGCCTCGCTTTCCTGGGTTTATGTCAGGCCCTTAGCGTTATTTGAACATAGTTTTTGTGGTTTAATTTGCATAATTGATGAGATGGAAAATTATCTCGATGATTGATGGATGTTCTGCATGCACCAGAGTTTGTCACAAAATATAATGCATCTGTAGGATGTGCCTGCTGCTTCTGCCATATTATTTCCCAACAGGGCTATAAAATTCTAACTTAACCCCACAGGTTTTTAGGTTTCTTTTGTTTTTAATCTTTTATAATCTAATGTGCAACACAGTAAACAAACACAAAGACACAGAATCAACTGAAGTTACCATCTTTCTACATTGTACTCTAAGGACAGAGACTAGTAAAAGGAAAAATGGTATCAAACTTTTGGAATTGATCCAAGACTTGCCTACCTGAGGTGTTCTCATTCTCAGTAGACTTGCCTTACACCTATATCTATACCTATACATTTCCATCTGCTTTCAGTATGGTATATCTCTTTCAGACATTTGCATTAATAAAATTTCCTTTTAATTTGCAATTAGTTAACAGTGTGTATATCAATTCATGTGGTGAGGTGACTTTAATTTGATAATTGCTTGCTATCGATCTTTTTATAATCAAAATGTGATGCCACGTGCAAGAATACTCTTTAGTAATTAACAGTCTCTTGTTCAGGGGAAGCCTCACTTGCCCCAGCCCTGTTCAGCAGTGTTGAGACACCTGGGCAACCCAAAACCTGTTTTAAAGTTGAGTGGGAAGTAATATATGCTTTATGTGCAGCATGTGCTAATGTTCTTTGCAGAGCAGAGACGGTCTTAGGGACACATGCAACTTCTTTGCTGAATGATGAATTGGGAGAGATGAAGTCTCCCCTGCCCTGTCTGCTAATCAGTGGCCAGGCATAGCAGGCAGTTACACAGTTTTCATACACCGTGATTATATAATGGATAGATGTGCTTCGTGGGGTGTGTCCTGCATAATTGTTTCAGCTATCAGGACAAGGTAGCTTATGAGCTCCTATTTACATTAAATGGTGGACCAGTTCTTCTGGGAAGTCTGAGATGGCAGTTTGTGACTGGCCCTGACACCTCCAGACACAGCTCTTTAGGTGAATGGAGTGGGGGAGGCACCTTTTATTTCTACATGGGCTATATTTAGGAAAGATTCATGAGGAAAGAACGGAGAGAAGGAGATGAGAAGAGAGTTTTCTTGATCCTCTAACTGTCACACCCAGAGACTATGAACAACATTTCTAGGGCACTTTCAAATGTTTTCATCAGACTAAAAGCATAGGATAAACCTAGGATTATCACAACACTTGAAGGACAGCTTTGCTGTGTCAAGTGAGTTTTCTAAACAACTCAAGTTTTGGTATAAGGAGGATACAACTGCTCCAATGTCAGTGAGGCTGAGGAAGATGAACAACACTGGCAGTACTCCAATCACTTAAGACAAGGTACCAGAATAAAAGATTTACCTGAGAAACATTTTACTGTGACAACTCATTGCATTGAATGAGAATTTGCTTCAATGGGACTTTGCTCTCTGAGCTGCATATAGATTCCTCCAAACTTTGAATGGGCCTAATCTGCTTTTCTCAGTGATTTGATTTAACACACTTTAGTTCATGTTTACAAGAGGATAAAAACATGTGTGTAGTATTAAGCCTGTATATGGTACTATGCACGTTTTCCATCATCTAGCATACATCACTAATGTTCCCTGCAGAAAAAGGATAAATCATACCAAGAAAGGAAGAAAATTAAGAACTGCAGAAAGGCATTGACAATATTGTGTTTATGCCCCTTGAAAATGACTCCAAACCTGAAACTATTCAACTTCTGAGCACTGTGGTAAAAAAATCATACAGAGATGGCCATGGTTCTTTTCCAACAAGGAACTTTTCTACCATGGAAAATGAAAGACATTCTCTCTGTCCCTGGTCCATGCATGACGTTGTTCCAGTTTGAAGTGACAAAGGGTTGATTAGTTATGATTGGCTGATACAGCTGAGGCAATACAGAACTCCAATCAGTTCCTCAGCAATCAATTTGTTACGCTGAACTCTCTTTCCCTCCATCTGCAGCTGCCTGACATCCATCAGAGCCTCTTCTTGCCTGCAAGTCCTGGTGAGCATCTGAAGATAGCTCAGTGGGCTGAAATAGAGATCACTTGATCGTTGTGCTATTGGGCAGATAGGCTGGCGGCGTTAACCCTCTGGAGCTGAGCAGCTCAGCTGCACACTTCAAGTTTCCACTGTGATATTATATTTGACATTCAATTTGAAACCCTAAACTCCTTTAATGCAATATCTCAACACAATGATAGTAATAAGGCAGTACCACTTGCTTTCAATTTAACTACCAAAGGCAAATTGGTGAAGGGGAGAAAACAGCCCCAATTATCTTAACCCCTTCACTACTAGCTCAGTAGGTGACTTGTTCTGTAGGCACAAACTTCTGTGTTAATCTGAGAAGAAAGGAGGAGGAGTATTTTTGCTCAGCTAGGAGCTAAAATTCTTTATTTTGTTCTCTTTTGTTCCCTGAAAATGCTAGAGTCTGCCATTTTATTATGAAAATTTTAGTAAAAGCTACATGAGGTTGATTCTGCTTCCTAGTAGAGAATTCACCTTGCATATTTCACAGGAGATAGACAGCTGAAATCCTACTTTTCTAAATGTGGGGCCTTGGTGTGCCCTGTTGGGGCCCTCACCAAGGTCCTTCTGGTGCTTCAGAAATCTGCATACATGGTTTTGTCATCATCCCACATCAACTGAGATGATAGCAGTAGCTTAAGTACTCTTGAGTTTTCTTCTCCATCCAGAGGAATGGGTGGAAATTGGTGCACCAGCTCTCAGTAGCTCACTTTTACAAATGGGGAAACCTACCTAAGCTGAGACATGGTATTGATGGGGGATGGAAAACTTGCTCACTGTTCAAGACTATTCACCTCTAGGGTATCTCAAAGCTCAGATATGGGGGTCTCAGTTCTGGAGAAATACCATTTCTAGTCTAAATTTACCTCTAATCCTAAGGGACAATAGGACTGTCACACGGATTTTTCTCTACTTTCTGGCCTGAGAAAATACAAAGTCTGACTATGGTCCACCAAGTTTTGCTCAGCAATTCTACTGGCATTCACCGTCCATTAGACCCAGCAGATCTGAGCCAGCGTGAGTCAAAGCAGGGATGAGGGTTGGAGGAAGGGGGCATAGGCTTAATGAATTGAGTGTAAAGGTAGTTAATATTTAGTTAATATTCCTGCTATGCCTAGGTTTGTAAATGCAGGATTTTTTCCTTCTAATAACTTCATATCTTTCTCTTCTAATCTCTTCTCATTTATTTATTTTATTTTATTCCACCCCCTGCCATGTATAAAGCAGTGTTTTATACACTCTTTGACCATATTTCTAGACATAGGACCTGTACTGTAGCTGATGGTAGAAAATTTCTGTGCTGACTCTTCCCAGTTTGTCCTTAGACACCAAGTGAATGTCAGAGATCTAGACTCAAAACTATTTAAAAACATTTAGCCAGCTTTACACAGCAACTCTTCAGTCAAACTTTCTCTGCTTTAGGAAAGGACATATCGCCCCTCTTGGCAAATCAATTATTCAGACTCTGTGATAGTCCGAGGCATCGTATCAGTAATAAAGTAGTGAATTATTAATCACGGCTTGTGCCGTTTCGATTAGATTTGGGAAATTCAGGATTAAATTTCTGGCACCCCATGTCTCGGATTGAGCTCAGCCCAGCTGGCCTGACAGGCATGAGCTGGCTTTGTACTTCAGAGGAGGCTGGTGGATAAAAATTACTTGAAAAGCCTCAGAACTTCAATTATTATTATTAGTATTTTGGAAGGAACTGGAATGACTGAAAATAGATTTCCAATCTGCAGGGCAGTTTTGGTTTCACACAAAACTTGTGCTGTAATAGCTCAGTCTTTTTTTTCCAGTTCCTCTGAGCTCATCTGCTTGCTGCAAGAAAGACTAACTCGGCTTGAAAGACGAGGCAGTCTGGTGAGTCTGTGTGTCTATGTACAGTATTTACACTTTCCACATTTTATCTGGGCTCTAAGGACACTATGGGAGACTGAAACCATATTAATTAGAAGCACAGGACCAGCACTCCTACTGCTCTGGCACTATCTGATGAGGGAGGGAGAGCCTTAATGCAGGAAACGTGAGCCTTGGCATCTAGGAAACTGCTTGCAGCATGTGTAGGGACAGTGTAAAAGGGTTTTGGCTTTATCTGCCCTGCAGACAACCATCCCCTACAGTGCTCTACCATATAAATTCAACCTGGCTTCACAAAACTTGATATTGTTTAGCTTGTGCCTGTGCTTGGTGTGTGCTGTGGAGAGTCTGTTCTGAAGTGAAGGAGCACTCCCTTCACGAGAGAAGGACTTTTTGCAAGCATGCCTGCTATAGAGAGGGGAACAAAGGTAAGAATGGGAAAGGAATTTTAGAGAGAGGAGGCTGTCAGGAACATGTGAAGAGTGCCAGATCCCCTACATGTGGCCAGAGGACACATGCTAGGAGAGACATGCAGAGGACACAATGCTGGGAGACAGTGCAAGGGCATCAGCTTTGAAGTGCTACATCTGATCATGACATGGTGCAGTGTGGTCAGTAAGATCTTGCTACTGCAGGGTGTTGGGAGAATGAAAGCTAAGAGGGACCCTGGATCTCAAAATATCTGGGACAAGTAAGGGTGGAAGTTCTGCCCCCAACCAGAGCAGAAAATGTGCCACAGACCTGTGAAGAAAGAGTATTTCCTCTCCAGTGACTTTCATCCATGGATGAAATTTAATTTTTTCTTGTTGCCTACAGGCATAGCAGATTTGCAGAAGTTAGTAACTTCTTCAGCAGTTAGGCTGGGTAGTTAAGTAACTTTGTCCAGGCCTTAAGGAAATCAAAGGAAAAACCCAGGTGACCTGACCCTCTACTCACATCCTTGTCAATGTGAAATGATAGCACAGGTCTGAAATGAAGCCTGCCGGGTTTCTCTCTGTGAAGTTGGCCTTTTGCTAGACATACAACTGAGGGAACAGCTTTTGCCACAAATGTAGTCCAATTCAAACCCTGAACAGGACTCAAAAGTGACCGAGTTGAAAACCCTTGACATGAAGGAAATAACATTTCACTCAGCGCAGTTTTAATTTCATCCCTCTGCCCTGGAGTCAGAGGTTTCTGAGCAGAACAGGGACTGTGGAGTGCATGTGCATTGTGGGGAGGAAAGTGTGTGGGGAGATGCTTCATGTAGCTAGTTTCTTACTCTTAGAAGCCTGCATGACTTTGGGGGAAAGGAAAAGGAAAAAAAAAATAAAAGGTTTTAAAAGAATTTTTTGAAAGAGGAGCTGAAAAAGACATCAAAACAGATCAAAGAAACGCATGGAAGTGGGAAAAAAAACAGAGAGAAGAAAAAAAAAAAAAAAAAAAAGAAGGAAAAGCTCCTGCAGTAACATTGGATGAAAATTAAGCTTCTCAGATCTGTTTAAAAGATATTCTGTTTGATCTTTTATATCTTCTGCTCTGATTATCCAGGTTCCTTTTGATGTTGCTGAGCCCTATAGAACTGATATGTAAAAATACACATACATATGTATTAATATAGTGGGTACACATGGACAGGCACGCACCCTCCCATGCTGTCCTTGCTGCCTATGAATGGAAAATGAGGAGCCAATGGAGATGAGGCCACGTAGGAGCAAGCTCCAGTGTTCTGACCCTGTGTTATGCGTCCCATGCCATGCCATGGTGTGCCTGGGGAAAGAACAGGATCCCTGCTCCTTCCCCAGCAGGAAAGCTAGGAAAACCTCTGTTTTGACATGTACAGATGAAGGGTGGTGTTACTTGACATTTTGAGTTAGGAAGTGGTAATTGTTTGGTGGCATGTTATGTCCTACCCTGTGCACTCCCAAGCCCTTGGGAAGTAGTGGATAGACAGTCATGATGATGTACATTCATGGAAAAAATGTCCCTCAGTGGCTGTCCAGAAAGACACCCACAGCCAAAAGAGGCACAAGGCATGTACTCCTGGGGATCTTGGAGCAGTTTGAGACACTCCACTGTCCCCAGCAGACATGTCCCCTTTGTCCCCACCTGCCTCCCTACTGCTCCTCTTGCTTTCCCACTAAGGCCAGCTCCAGACTCCTTGGCATTGTAAGACAAACAAGGGATTTTTTCTGGTCTCCCCTTTAGGTAAGGGATCAGGAACAGCCCTAGGTTGGGTCATTGCTGCTATCAGGAGGACAGGGAAGGATTTTGAATAGAGCAGCAGAGACAGCCCCACCATGCCAAGTAAGCTGCTGATACTAGGGTGGAAGGAGGGAAGTGGCTGAAAGCGGTATTAAAATCACTTCCTTCACTAGGCAACAAGCCAACTTTGCCTCAGTGCCACCACCTGCAAAGCCCTCCTCGCACTGCTGTGAAACGTGGCCACTTTGGAGGCAGCAGGACCCAACCCCGTGTGGCTGCAATAAGCTCTGCATCCCCCTGAGCCCAGGCTGTGCTGCATCGGCCTCTGGTCCCCACTGCCGTGTGCCCACGCACTTCCAAACCTTTAATCTGCTTACCCTCAGGAGGCCCTGAGAGGCAGGCAAAGTGGTGTTAAGCTCATTTTACAGCAGGAAAGACAAGGGATTTCAATACAAATACTGAGCAAGTTGGCAGTAAAGGTGGGACCTGCACTGCATCTACTTCGGTTCTTGCTCTAGGTAGGAAAGCAGCTCTCTGCCTCCCATCTCCACCTCTGTGTGCTTGTCTTTGCACTACCAAGTGCCATCTCAAGTAAATAAAACTATCCTCCCTGTTCCCCTCTTCAGGGACCAGCAATTTCCACATTGCCTCCCTCATCCCCTGGTCCTCCTGTGAGGATGAGCACAAGGAAGCAGTCCAGCTGAACTTGGGCTCAAATGCATGTTTTCCTGCATTTGAAATATACCAGCATGTTTCTAATTGCTATAAATGTTTGGAGAGGAGTGTAGGCAGCTGGGAACAGTAGGCATGGTCTTTTGGGTTTCCCTAGCTGGGTCTGGTACACTTGGTTGTTTCAGCCCCTGGGCACTGGCAGTCTGATCCCACCTTGCTAGCTGCAGTATTGTGTGCTTATTCTCCTTTCTC
>JANHGN010016676.1:23362-41457 GCA_024605025.1 Megaceryle maxima
TCCTCCCTTCGTCCTCCCCCCCCCCCCCCCACCTGGACGTTTCACAAGGAGATTTGTGAATTGCCACGCCCCTCCTAACATTTCAGATTTAAAAAAGAGGAAAATACACAGCAACATTATTTTAGTTTTATGGACAGCAATAAGATGATCAAAGGCTTATTTGTAGCTAACAGCAGACGTACACCATTCATTGAACTAAGATGGAGGGGGGAACATTTTTTCATCTCCCTACAAAAGTGTTCCTTTTAAAAAAAATCAATGGAGGCAGATTTTTTTAATTAAAGCAGATGCTGATCCTTCCTGCCCCTGCTGCTGCTACATGTTTTGTTGTTGTTGTGGATGTTGTTATCTAATCTAAGCCTTTATTTATTTATTTGTTTATTAGCCCCTGACAATAGGAAAATGCAGCTCTGATTTCCCTGCTAGATTTGCGGCAACAGAAGGTAGGTGGGCCTGCAAGAGGAAAATGCTTCTGCTTTGTATCCAAATTCTTTGCTACCCAGGTGAGAGTCAAACACCTTATTCCTTGGGCTTTCCCCTCCTTCATCTCTCGTGATGGATACAAAGGCTAAGCCTTGCTGTCTCCTTCTCTCCGTCCTTTTTACAGATGCAAATCCCCTCTGCTCAAGCTCAAGAGTGTCTCCGGGAATAAAGTGTGCTCTGTGGAAACACCTTCATTTGAAAATATTATGGAGATCTGAAGCTGAACCACTCAATGGATGGCTTTTATCTTCTTTTGTTGTGATACGTTTTTTGGGTTTTTTTTCCCCCCAGAAGAAAGGACCAATTTAGAGCTCCAACAAAATGTTCAAGAAATTAAACTCCTGAAGTGTTCACCCTTTTTCCTCATGCAGGAAATTTGAATCACCTATTTCCTTCCTCTCCCCTTCAAACCCTCTCTCAATGGCTCCCATTACACAGAAGATCAGAGGCTTTCATAAGGAATGTTCAAGATACACGTTTGCTCCAACCATGCCAGAACTGGACCTAACACTGGACTTTGTGGGGCTGAGCAGGACTAAGCACATGGTCCATCTCCACTCTCTCACTAGTGCTCTGCCTCATGTCTGCCAGGGTCCCTGTCTTTGACTCTTCAAAT
Source organism: Megaceryle maxima (assembly GCA_024605025.1). NCBI lineage: Eukaryota > Metazoa > Chordata > Aves > Coraciiformes > Cerylidae > Megaceryle > Megaceryle maxima. The sequence goes on from JANHGN010016676.1 coordinate 24,462, forward strand.
TCAGGCAAATGCACAGAGATGGGGGTTCATTCACTTGAAAATGACTGGCAGTACCCAGATGTTCAATCATCCTAAAAATCTAATGCAGAGAGATGAAGCCTCAGAGAACCTACATGAAGGATAGGTACATCCTCCATTTCAAAAGCTCTTGCTGTGATCAGGCCATGTGATAGAGGGAGATGTCCTGGGCCTGGGCTGTCCTACACTGCAGGCCCTTGCTGAAGGCTGAACTTCAGTTCCCACAGATGTCTTTTGCTTATGGGACTCCCTGCCTGCATTCATGGGTTATGCCTAGACATAACCTAAGGGACTTTCTTGACTCTCCAGGCACAAAGGTGACCTGCATCAGCCAAAGATTTGGTCAGAACATTTTAAGTGTGTCAATAGGACATCAGATCAGTGCTTCAAGGCCTCAGGAGAAATTTGTCCTTTCTGTCCCCACCATGCCGTTAGCCAGGTGCTGCTGAGAAGGAAGGCTTCACATGCACCAAGCACAGACCACTGCTGGAGGCACAGTACCTGACTGGATGGATCGCTGGTCCCATCTGCTATGGCAAACTATCTTTGTATGTGGAAGGAAACTGATAGTTAAAATTGCCCAGGGAGTGCTTTTTTCTTTTCATTTTATATGCATACACATAGCACCCATATATCTGTCTGAGCCTGACTTCCCAGGCTCCGGACATACCCAACCTTCACTGATGTTCAAGGCTGCCCTAGGCATGTGGCTTTTCCCCAGGTCTGTGGGTAGGTGCTGGCAGCCATACACATGGAATAAGAGATGTGTCTGAGTACCTAACTGTGTACATTAATGGCCAAAATGTACATCAAGAAAATAATTTTAAATAAATTATTTTCCAGTTTGCAAGAGTGACTTTCCTGACCTAAAATGGATTTTTTTAAAAATTTTTTTAATGTTTTGTTTCCTTTTTATTAAAAGCAAGCAGATTAATAAAGGAAATTGAGAAAAAGAAAATGCCTCACCAGCAAAATACAAGTTTCACACTTTCACTAAAGTGAATTGATCGTGGTATCTTATTATTTGCCAGGAGCATGCATATTTTTCCATTCAATGCTTAACTACTTTTTTTTTTTTTCCCCAATGAATAAAGTATTTGACCAAAATCCTTCCTCACTTGTAATCTGAAATAACATTTTCCATTATGTCTATAAAGAAAACTAAATACTGACTTCAAGAATCTGCAGATTTTAAGATTTGCTTTTGAAAGGGTGGGATCTATTTGGAGAAACTTATGTGTTTATAACAAGGCATACATCCCTCGGAGATAATCACCCTCAGCTTTCTTCTGTAGTCAACAGGGATCTGGTCTGCAAAGTTTAGGGCACAACTCTCATCCTAAGATAGACACCTGCTTGCAGCCAAATCACACTTTTGCTAAAAAGGTACTTTTCTCTCCATGTTCTCTATTGCAAGTCTTGACTGACTTGCTCAAATGGAAGGATCTACATTTTAATTAGATGTCTTAGATGTGGGTAATTTTAGGAAATGTTAAACCTGCCCAAGTACTTTGAAAGTAAGTTCCTTCTTTAAAGCTGTTCAGGACACTAACAGGATTATGCAGAACCTAACAGGGCTATGGTTTTCCTAAAGCTCCCTGTGCAACAGCACATGGAAATAAATGTTTCTAATTTCAGATCAAATGCCTATGGGCAGAGACACCAAATGTGCACAACAGTGCACAATTTGTTATTTGCAAGTGCAAATATTCACTCTGAAGAGGAAAAGCTATTAGCTATATCTCTTTTCTGCTGAGCTCTTTTTCTTTCTTAATATTATCAAGACCTTAAAATGCTTAGAGAAATTAGAAGTGAGATATAAACAGCTCCTTTCCCCCCACCACCCACACTTACATAAGCATGCACATTCAAAAGAGGTAAACTATATATAATATATGTGCAAAAGATGCAATTCACTTAAAAATGCAATCTGTAACCCTGTTCCAGTTTTGCCTTTATCAGGTGGCAAGTAAAGACTTTCACACCAGTGGAGTGTAAATTCTGTTAATAAATTCTGCTACAATATATTTGAAAGTGTGAGCCACTAAAACATTACACCTGGAGATTAAATTATATCCAGCCTCAGCAGAACAGCAGTAACATCTTTCTAGTGGACCTGGGCTAGGGTAAGCGGTTTTTAAGCATCTATCTCTACCTTTCGAAGTGAACTGAAGAAGGACACTTCAGGCACAGTACTTGGGGATAGATGTATCTTTCACTGCAGCCCCTTTATAACTATCCATGTTTGAGTATTACCATGGGAGTAGCTGCCTTGCTATATGCATCTCTTCTCAATTGCACGGTATCGATTGATGGTGTAACAAACTTTTTGAGTGATAGCTCAACAATGGAGAAGTTCCAAACTCCCTCTCTCTCTCTCTCTTCCTCTGTCAGTGGAGGGGAAAAATGTCTTCTCCTCAGCCTTAATTAAACTCTGTGAAACCCAATCCTGCCATGGAAGACCTGTGTGTAGATGTTGTCTCTGACAACATCTTAAATTCACTGACTGTCATTTACTAGTTAAGTAACTTAGAGGATCAGCCCATCTCTACTGTAGGGAGGTCAAGAAAATCTTAGTTATGTCCATGAAATACATGGGCCAAGTCATCTGCTCTTGAAAAACACCAAAGCTGTAGCTTACTGATTTATGCCATTAAAGGATGAGCTCTGTAAAGGATTTTCATCTGAGAGAAAGTCCAAGCCAGAAGGTGACTGCTACTGAAATAACCAAAGGGACCTTCTACCTGGGGAACAGAAGGCTCTGGTTTATGCCTTGCTTCGGAAAACATGGACAGATCCCTAATGAGTCCTAGGTCCGTTTTGTTCTCTGAGCCTTTTTCTTTATGTGTTCTGCCTTCCTATGGCAGTGTTTACCATGCATAAGATGGTGTACAATGCTACATTGCTTGTCTGCTCTCAGGTCAGATCTTCAGAGACTTTACCCTCAAATCGCCAGTTCTTAGTTTATGTCCATGGTTCTGCCTAAAGGTCTGCTTTATCGGGGATGAAGATGGAGTTCTGAGAGCAACTAAAAGGAGGACAACCTGTATGTTGTCCCCAAAATGTGTTGTCAAAAATCTTTTGTTGTTAACACTGTGTTGGCCACTACTCTTCTGACCCTCACCCTTGTATGGTTTGTGTGATAGCATAGGTCAGAAACTGTCCCTAATCTGTAGTATGGATATGGACAGCCTTTTCTGTGAGACTTTAGTACTCTAAGTGTGAGCATACAACCATTTGTCCTTATTTTCAGGGAATGCACGTATGGTGATATGTATGTAGTTTTTGCTTACATTAATATATATTAGCTGGAGACTCAGATCTTTTTTGTTGTGTGGATGCACTATCCATATAAAACCCACCCTAAACAGAGCAGATAAACCTCATAATGCTCATTATCTTTCCCCTGATTTTTATATATTTTTGCTAAACATCTACTTCTGGCCACTGCCACAATCCATAAAGAAAGGATATTGGATTACTTTTCTCTTTGAAGAGAGACACTAACAACATTTGTATCTTAAAATGTCTGTGTTGTCTTTAAGGATAAATCATTCCTGAGTTATCTCTTCTAACTCTTCCATCCCCATATAATCAGCTCATTCTAACTGCTGCATTTCTCCCCCTTGAAAATCAAGGGTGACTTTCATCTACCCTCATGATTGGAAAAGAAGGCTGGCAGAGAATAAAGCAAAGGATTGCTTTTCCTTTCCAGAATCTGTGTGGGAGGATGCAATTGGCACAAGTTATTGGCCAAAATATTACTTACGAGTGGCAAAGCTCTTCCTAGGACAGTCTCTTTCACATCCCACTACAATAACAACAATAGCCTTGGTATCATTTTAAAAGAGAGAGACGAGAAGGTGTGGGGGTGGGAAGGGCAGGAATTACAGCCCTTATATTAATCAGATAGAAAAGCTCTGTCTCTCACAATTCTTTCATTAGCTAGCGAGACAGGTGCCCTCTGACCTCCAGCATCACTTACTGCTGGAGTAACAACTACTGCTGGCAGATGATCCCTCTTGTAGACTTCATCCATATTCAAAGAGTTGTCACATCCAACTGATGCTAAGAAGCTAATCAAGTGGAATTTTCTTTTCCTTTTCTTTCACTTTTTGTTTCCCATTTTACTCTATCTCTCATGTTAGAAAGATAGCTCCCCACCAAGCAGTTTCATTCTTTTGAACCCTGGGAAAGGGCCAAATCCATGGGGAAAGGGAGACAATCCCTTTTCTGTTCACACATGAAGTCTCTGATGATTTATCCCTTTTTACATGTCAAATATATGACTGTTCTGTGTTCCCATTAACAGCATTTGAGAACGGCCAAGCACAACCAGGGGTTTGACTAAGACAGCTGTTGCATTGCACTTGCTGTTGCATGGCAGGTTGAAAATTTCTCATCAAAACTTTTTTGAGATAGAAAATTAAACTTCCAGTTCTGTCTAGGTTTTGGAAGGATGTGGCCTTATTAAAGCAGTTGATTTTACAACAGATAGAAGATGAGGGGAATTGAGTTAAAATTGCTTTTTCCAGAGAGAAGGGTAATATTTTCACTGACGTTTTCATTTTGTTTGCCTTTTTTGTTTGGTTGGTTTTTTTACCCACAGTAAGCCCATCAGCTATACTGTGCATCCTTCCTGTGTTCAGAACAACACTTGCCAACATGTTTAAGTATTTGGAAACAGCTTATATGAGAATATTTTATCTGCATTTGATGCATCTTGTACAAAAGTATTTTTTAACAGAGATTTCATGGTCATTTCTTCTAACCACATGCAAAGACTAAAGTGAGGTAATTGCAGACACTGAGGATGAGAATGTTGAGTCTGAAACAGCAACTACATGGGAAAGTCTGACACTTACATTCTTGATGAGAAAAAAGAACAAGAATAATAATGAAGGTGCCATTTCTGCACTTTTCCATTCTGAGATTTATAGATTTCTGATCATTTGAATATTCATCTAGGGGAAAATCTGAGGCCATTGAGTTCAGATAGACAGTGAATCTTCATTCATAACTGGATGTCAATGACTGTCAGTCAAACAAAAGGAAAAAGGAGTCAACATCGGGAATTTCTGCTCCAGCAAATGTAGAGATTTATTTCTGTGATAAACTCCAGAATACATGAAATATCTTGTTTCCGACTTTTGAAAATGTTGTGTCCTTAGATGGAAAGAATTTCTAAAACAATCTCAGCTTTTTGTTAGCAATTTTTGTAAGCAACTGACCTGAAGATTCTCTAACAGAAAAGCTTCATCTATAAACAATAGCCGTGTTACAATGTTACTGACTTATACTATTCAGAGGAAATGCCAACGACCTCCATTCAAGCAGTAGTTTCAAGCTACTGAAAATGTTGTTTTACATCGTAATGGCACCTGTTCCTCTTCCATGAGTCAGTTCAAGGGGAATAAATACACAAAAGAAATGAAAGAAGGAAGGTAAAGGCTCACTGGCACCAGACAAACACCGCTCACACAAATCTCCCTTATTTCCACCATCCACTGCCAGGTTTCTTCTTGGAAAATACAATGCCTAATTTTCTCTTCATGTCTTTCCTTTCATCATCCTGTGAGTACAGATTCTTCTATAGGCATCCTTGGTATTACTGCCATTCCTGTCACTGGTGCAAACTGAAGCTAGCTGGTGGGTTTACTTATATGAGTGTGCACTCTGTGGGATTGCTGCTGCAGCTTCTTAGCAGCCTCTGTCTCCATGACATTATTTTTGGACCTCCCGCTCCCTCTCACTTGTCTAGCAATGTCTCGTCTCATGGAGACTGGAGAGCTAAATTCATTAAAATGGAATTTGGTGGGTTAATGCACAAAATTACCTCTATTTACATCTGCTGCCTGTCACTTTCAATGCTCTGTGCCTTTTATCACTTAATACTTCCACTACCTGTCCATGCCAACTTTCAGTGGGCAGCGTTTGTAAACTCAAGTTAGCATTGCTTGCTGAGTGAGCTCCTTCCTACAGAAACCACCTTTATTGAGCTGTGTGAGCTGGTGTCTTGGCCAAGAATATTTGTTCATGGGTAAGACAGAGCTACAGCTGTGCTGATGCCGAGAAATGCCAAGAATATCCATAAATGATTTTTATAGGCTGGATTATAGTTATTAACCCTTTGGCTACTGCAAAACATCTTTGTTGAGGTCAGCTGGGAAGAATAAAACTGAAAGTAAGCTTTTGGATGGAGTGAGCACTGAACACAAATCTTTCATATCTCACCTGGGCTGGGCTGGAATATTTCATCTAAAAGAGAAGTTCTGAATTTTTGGTCATGGAAGATGGCATATATGCTCATGAATGACTGTATAATAAAATTAATGCCTATGAGACATTCAAGAGTTGGCAGCCCATCCAAGACCCCAGTGCCTTGAGTTAAAAGACCATACCTGGGTCCTGGTTGGGCACATGTCAGACTATGCTGTCTAGTGACCGAGGCACAGCCTACAGAGCTGTGTGTTACCTGAGTCTCGTATACATTCCTGGTTGTTCAGTATTGCCCCAAGTACCAGAAAATCTTGAAAAACAACCCATTTTCCTGTCTAACATGCCACATCCATCACTTTCACCTTTGTTTAGTTGTGTGAGCAGTTCAGCGGAGATGTTGAAAGAATGAAGAGCAGAAGAGTGCATTATTTCCACAGACCTCAGCAAGCACTGGCTAATGTCCCACATCTGCAGAAGCTCAGGCAATTACATTTTTCTTCTTGCTTGCTGTTAGCATGACACCCAAACACCTAGCTGACTACTACAGCAAAGCACCCTGTGAAAATTAGGCACATACCAATACGGAACAGCTCAGATCTGGATCAGAAACAATGGCTTTAAAGGCTTCCTTACTCACATTTTCTTCCTGCCCTTTTGTCAGTGAATTAACGTAGCATCAAAGTGTCTGCCACCCTGATCTCTGACCATGAGCCTATTAAAATTGCATTGGAAGTTAACAATGAGGATGGAAAACAAAGATCAAATGAAAAATGCATAAATAAAGCACTTCAATTAGATATTGAAGAAAATAATATAAATATATTAGATAGCAAAATATCTTGAATTATAAATTACATGGGGAATTTTTTTATTTTTTTTTTTACTACTGAGAGGAAAAAAAGAAAGAAATACCAAGTCTTTGATTGGCTGATGAGAATAAATTGTGGGGATACTTATACTTCTTTGTTGTTCAAGCTTACTATTTTCATGGCTTTTTGCAAGATAACACTTAGGTCATGTGATTTCATCAACCAATCGAGCTTCCAGGCTCTTTGCTGACACTTGGTAATGAAATGATATGGTAGGGTAGGACACAGTCACCTTATCTTTTTATAAATGCATTGAGTGGCATTTGGGATGCTTTCCTACCTTTCTGGTTCATTTGCATTACACAAGAACCCTCTAAATGTTAAAGCTTTCACTTGCAGTGAAAGTTTGACGTTTCCAACAGCATTCAAGGATATCTGTCTTGGAGTGGCATAAAAATAATGATGTGCAGTTGTGTGTGGGGACAGGGATGTGCATGCATGTGCGCAACAGTCGACTGAGAGGCTCTGGAGCTGTCTCTGGCACCAAAGCAATGTGTGGTGCCCATCCAAGTTGACAGGCCTATCCAACCTGAAATCATCTGAGTGCAGTTCCTGAAATCGTTTGTAAGTGGAGTGTCAGGAAGATGTTTCAATGGCTGCTGACATCTCCTCCTGGCATGGTTTAATGACATCCCTTCCTTGTCATAACTCTCCTTGAGCTTCACAAACAATAATAGTGGTGGAAGGACTTAACAAGATGGAGTTGGGGACAGGAACAGGAACATGGAGAAGGGCATGCAGGCAGGAAAGTGAAAATCGCTGGAGACAAAAAAATCACTTGAAAGGTCTTGAACCACTCTGATCATTCATACATGGGAGGATTGTGGATGTTTCTTGCTTTCCACATCATTCTTAAATAAAGGATATGGATTTACCTGCCTTTACCAATCAGCCCTATCTAGACAAGCAGGCAAGGATGAATTTCCTTTTGATATGTAGGCCTGTCCATAAAGATGCTAACCGTCTCTATATATTTATCACAATATGTTTGGTAGGTGCAAGGAGGGAGAGGGCAGCAAACATGTTGCTGCCTGTGAGAGTTTCCTCCTACACTGGGTTTCTGGTTTTGTTGGGACTGGCAGGTGGGTTGCATCTGGAGAAACATTAAAATAAACATTACAAAGTGAGAGGTGGGGGCACCAAAGTGCTTGACCAAGTTGAGGGGCTCAAAATCCTGACTTTTAAAATGGACTTTACCACTTTCCTTTTGGCTCAGCTTGGACAAACTGCGCCATGCTTCTCCACATCTCTCTCCCCCTTTATAAGACTGAGAGGAGAAGGCAGTGCAGAACTGAGGAATGAAGATTAAAAACAGAGCAGACCAAACACATTAAGATGACATGAAACATGTTACAGCATTGTCACATAGGGAATGAACATGATTCTTTTAAAGTGCCCCATCAGCACTACATACTCTCAATTATATTCAATTATAGCCAGGAAAAAATGATCAAGAACTAACTGACAGAGTCTGTCATGATGTGATATTTCCTCCACTTCCAAAGAAAGAGGCACATTTTCCAAGTATTTGCTAATTAGTGTTACCTGCTTGTCAGCATAAAACTGGGAAACTAGGCTTCTGGTTTTGTTTTTCATCAGTTTGGTGTGTGTGGGAAAGATTTTGCCTCTGGATTTCTGGTGGAGGATGCATGCAGTAGAACAAGCCACATCACCTATGAAGTCTGTGTGCTTCCAGGCAGAGGAAAGACTTGTTCCTGTCAGGTGTGAAGACAGTGAGAGAGCAGAGGAGCTGGGGAACCAGGTATGCTCCTTCCCATGCCCCTGGATGGCTGTCTCAGCTGTCTCCACAGCTGTAAGAGGTAGTTTAGGAACTGAAAGCCTACACCTGCTTCTGAAAGAAGCATGATTTTGTAGGTGTTTAGTGTCTGATGACTTCAATGTGTAATAAAGAGATAATTTATAGTAGTCATAACAATCACAGGTGAAACCTTGAGGTCTTTAACAGTCTTTTGTGGAGCAGAATGACCACATAAGCTGGTTACAAGTTTGCTGTCTCAAGGACCGAGTAAATGACTGAACTGCAATCCAAGGACTCTTCTGTTAATAACATGGCAAAGGGAATGCAAAAACCCTCCTTGCTTTAGCTAATGTATCTAAGGAAGGGCTTTTGTGCACACAAATTTTGTCTTCTCCCATCTCTCCCTGACTCCATAGTAATCTTTAGCATGCAGTCTAATTAGAATGGATGAGTAGTATTTTTGCTTACTAACTTAGTCTAAATCACAACTATGACTGTACTTTATAGAAAACACAAAAGCTTGTTGGGCCAAATATGTCTCTGACATAATGCATTTGACCACAGTAGAAATGCATTTTAACTACTGTGTCCAGCTATGAAAGCAGTATCTGAGGAATGTGTACAGCTCCCCACTCCTCTTCAGCCACAAGTTAAACAAAGGATGCAACAGATGCTTTCCCATTACTTCAGAAAGAACTGAATGACAAGGTCAAGGAAGAGGAAAGAAAGAAAATAACTTTGTCAAAAGGAGTGTGTACTTCAGTGTCTGGCATTATTTTAAATGGGCTCACACCTATGCCACTGGGGGAGTCCCTGTGCACTGAGAACACCTCTCCTTTGAGTTGTTCATCTCATATCCTTTCTCTTGCTTCTGTCAGCTTTCCTTACAGAGGATAAAGAATCCCAGTGCATTTCCCTTGTCCAAAGGACTTAGCCCTACCACTGTGTCACTATTCCCTAGCTCTGCACGGTAGATTCCCCTCTGCAAGGCTCTGTGTGGACAGCTAAAGGGCACATAGAGATGAGCATTTTTCCCAATCTACACATTTCTAGGTTTCAAGAGTTTGCAAGGAATACATAGGCCTACCAGTGAGCAGAGCTGCAAACCAAGGGATCCTCTCTTCTCTTTGCATAGTGTCTCTTCTTGTTACTGGTACAAAGGTGCCCCCTGAAAACGCTGGGGGTGGATATGGCTCCTGGTTACCTCAATCTGCCATGAACACGGTTCAGGTTTGAGGAGGTGTTTGTGAGAGTGATTAACAACTTGAAGAAGAAAAATGAAGCTTGAATTTGCTAAAAGCTTAGGTCAAAGTCTGGAGTAGTTAATAGAATCTTTCCCTTATCCTTACTGGGTTTTAAAGAAATCTTTAAATCTCTTTAGGTGAGAATGTCTGGAACTCATTTCACCTGGCACCAAATATCTGAAATTTTGGAGTAAAGGGAAATTAAACCATGTAAGCTCTCTCGATTACCAATGGAAAGAGATGTAGACTCCTCACTCCAGATTGTCACTCTTGCCTCAGATATTGAGGTGTAGCATGACTTCATGCCAGAAATTTATTTGGGTTGCTGGAGGAAAAACACACAAACCAAAACATCAGAAACAGTGCCAGTGAACACTAGAATATTCAGGTCACTCTAAAGGTGAGTTGAACAGACACAATGTAGAAAGTCTGCTAAATTGTAAGTATTACTGGTAAGTGCAGAATTAAATCTAAAAGTAAGGCCTCCCGGGAGGAGATCCTTTTAAATTTCTTCTATTTTATACAGTTTGGCTTCCTTAGATGTCTCCATGACCCCAGTTAATGTTTCCTCTGCTATTCACCACTCAACAGCAATGGGAGAAGTAGAGTTTAACTGTATTGCCAGGAGGCATTTAAGGTAAATACTGTGCAATTCCCCATATTTAACTGAGCAGATGAGGAGGGATAACACATCTATCTTTACCAGTATTTTTAACAGAAAGGATACTTAATTCCATTATAGGTACTGAGGCTGAAATGCTTAAGAGATTTAAGTCGATTTAAGGTGAATTTTGGTGGGATGTGCACTCTCTGTTTTTGCTTTGTTTGGTTTCTTTTTAGTACAAAATCCACATAAGCAAAGGGGGATTGCAAACAAACATAAAAAACCCAACCACATAAATCTTACACACAAACACAGGGTGGATATATTTAAATCAGAGGTATTTCTGAAAGGCTTGTCCCCAATTTTTAAGAGTGCTGCATCCCCATCAAAGAAATTTCTGGAAACTGATGGATGATTACGACACTGTGAAAACTTGATAATTTATTTTTGAATACTCTGAGTATTTTTTTTTCAATACTTTGTCCATAATGACACTTATTCCTGAGCATCATCTTTACACTTATTCTGAACATCTCTAATGACCCCAGACCAGTCAGGAAGTCAGTTCATGTTAGAGCTGAAAGACAGCAAGAGACAGATGGGTCATGAAAGGTAGTCAGTGGTGAAGACAAGTTTTCAGTCTTTGAGCTTCTGAGCTTTTCTTCCTTGAGATGAAAGCAGGGAAGGGACTATTCCCCAGCACAGGAATGAGCCTAGCGTAATGGAGGAAAATGAGTGCTCACAACCTCTTCTAGCAGGTCCATTGGGAGAACTCCTCCCACATGAAAGATCTGTGCTGGCACTGATGAATTTCTTAGCTACTGATTATGGAATCAAAGCTTGTCATTTGTCCTCAATGGGCATCACTGTAATTTCTGAATGTATTAAAGAAATGACTCATCTTTGTTGATACAGATTAGGATTAAAACACACAAGGGGAGGTGGGGAAAAGGATGAAGTTCAAAGCTACCACCTGTATCTTCTCATCTTTGGAGCTTAGTTTAATAAAAACAGAAAACATGTATGCAGGTGGCTGGCTCAGAAATACTTTGCCAGCACAGCAGCTGCTTAAAAGCTTCCAAATGCTCAAGATGTTTATGAACTGGGATCTATGTCTTGTCATCCTCCATCCTCCACACTCCTGCACACCTCCTCTAATTACAAAAAAACCTGAAACACTGAATAGCAAGTGCATTCAGATTAAGCTAGGGGCCTGCATTTGTCCCTCCTCGCCTCCTGCTATGCTATCAAATCTAGCAATATGAGAGAGCAGTTTGGGCTGACATAGTCTGTAGTCTCATCCTGTGCTGTCCATGTGAACTTTGTGGCATTTTTTTCCATTTTTGAAGGTGATTTAGAGGGGAAATTGAGCCAGTAAGTGTATATAACAGCAAAGTTGGAGTTATAGCCCAAAGTATAAGAACTGCAACACAACAGAAAAGAATAGAGCAGCTCTCCATCAGTGGTGTTGGAAGGAAATGAGAAGTACATTTCACATAGTGAAAGTCTCTTCCCCTTGTTCCCCAAAATCCAGAGGACACTGCAGCTTAATGCTCTGCATGGGCACACAGAGACTCTGTTTTACCTACACCTCCATTCCCACCAGAGGTATTTCTGCTTGATTTTTGCAACAACCCTACTTGTCTGTAGGAGGACTTCGAAAAACACTGACCAAGGAGTCTTCTTTCTGTAGTCAGATGTGCTGCAGTCGATGCATGTAGAGCCTTGTTGTGGGCTCAGTAATCTGCTCCACACACTAGGCAAGGAAGCAATCCTTCCTACTCTTTACACTATAACATGTGAACTGGTGATTCTTTTCTCTTCTTTTCCCTACCCCCTGCCCTGCCACCTGTGAAATTTCAAAAACTTTTTTCATTTACAAGGAAAATTAAATAAACAAATAAATAAAACCCCAGAACTCAAAGATTTCTTATTAAAGTTATGAACATATGCTACTTAGGAAAAAAAATCCTAAGTGAAATTGGCTGATAAAGTAAAAATCCCACAAAGGGCTGTTCTTCCAATCATCCGGTATTTCTCCTGTAATTTCCTCAGAGATTGTGGAATGATTTTCCAGATGTCTCTGTTCCTTCCAGGTGGCGTGTTCAACATGATTTGGAACAAGGCCAACCTTACACTTCTTCCTATACAGAAAAGATGATACTGCACAAGGTACATATATGCACACACTTCCACATTTTTTGAAACATGTATGTCTCCTTAAGTGTACAAGCAAAGCAAAACTCAAAAGAATGGTGCTTTCTCATAAAGCTGACAAAATTGCCTTGTCTGAGAAAGGTACCACCTTTTCTGATCAATAAGAAGAAATAGAAGGGTAGTTTTTGTTACAGAAATGTTTGTAAGGGGTCAGGAGGTAACAGAATTTCCTACTGCTTTTTAATTTGACTTACATAAATCTTCTTTAGCCTCAAAGTTACTTTGGTTCCCTCCCAAATGCTGTATCTCCTTGCTTGCCTGTAGAACAGAGGCTGGCAGCAGAAATGTGCAAATATGGAGCTAGGGTTTTGGGCAGTGGGGCTTCTACTGGGGCAAGAAGACTATGGCAGAGGAAAATATCAACAGTAAGCTTGGATTGGTATGCTGGATCAGGCCAAAAACTATTGCATATTCTGCCTATATTCAATATTTTGACACACGAGGTCAGGAGATCTGTTGATAACTCTTCTGGAGGTCCTAATCCTGTTGCTTTCTGCAGAGTGCACTGACGTCTGCAGGAGCTGCTAATGGGGACCTCCATCTGTCTTAGCACCTCCTTAATATGTAAAAGAACAGAGGTACCTGATGACAAACTGGAAGACTCCTCAACAGAGAGGGTCTGCTCCACTTTTCACCCAATATACTTTTCACTTTACAAATTTAACTGCTTCCCTTTAAATGAGAACTTTATTTATGGTACTGGCTCACAGTTTTGCTCTATCAGAGAGATTAAGCCGATCAGTATTATCAATGGTGCCTGACTCCCTGCAATGGACAGCTACAGCAGTGTAAATGCTGCAGGTCCATTTTAATACTTGTGATTTTTAAATGACAAGGAGGATCCTCACTAGTAGGACAGACAGAGCTGAACTTTGGCTGGAGCAGAGGGAGCCAAACAATGCCCTTGAGTGGTATTTTCATTATGCCTACTCCCAATACTGGTGTCAGCAGAAGCAATAACAACCTGTTGGGTTTTAAGATGAAAGAAGGGAAGGCATTGCCCCCACTCCGCATTGACTCCTGTGATATATTTAAATACCTCCAGGATACCAGCATCACAAGCTCAGTGCGAGTGTTGGACCTTGGGTCTATATAGCTTCAGCTCTACAGTTCACTGTTGCAATTCCCTCAGTTCAGACTCCATGAACATGTTTTTGCCATTTTCACTCATGTTTTTTCAACTGGTGCCCAGCCTTTCAATGGGCAAGTTTTTGCAGCAAAGTGCCTAAATGTTGTTGAAGAGACATTTCTCTTCCTCCAGAAAGTAAGTGTGGTTTTCAGAAAAACTCCTTAATCTTGTGCTGTCAAAAAGACTTTGATTTAATTGAAAACCTGTATCACCAATGAAATGTAAAATACTCATCATCTATCTTTAATACCCACCTAAGCTATTGATCCACAAAAGTTCTATAAGGCAGACAGTATGACACCCTGTGTGAATTTAGGTAACTTTCAAAGAAAATCAGGAAAATTAGCAATGGGGTAAATTCTAGAAATTTCAAAACTATTTCCCTTTTCTGAATTGAGAACAAAGGTGAAATATCTCTTATAAAATGCTACTCTAAGGAAAAAAAAAAAAAAAAAAAAAAAGAGGAACAAGAAAGAACTCTTTCTCAGCTTAGTCTTACTGAGACTTTCCATCTCCATAATTATATGAATACCAGAATGCTGTGTTATGATTTTAACCTTTTACATATTTTACCTTTTTTTCTTTTGGTTACCCTTTCTTTCTGCAGCTTTGTCTTTATTACACAAATTTCTAGTACACTTCTAGTGCATACTTTCTTCAACTACCAAAGGCAATTCAAACATAAATAGATATATATTTTTAATACCAAAGCAAGAAATTTGCATATTTTACACCTGGTATCACTTGCACTGGGAAATGTGTTAAAAGCAACATTTTGCCGTAAAGTGCTTTGTTTTTGACAACTATCTTTTCCAATAAAGTGTGTGATCCATCTTTTCCAGATGAAGATGTTTAAAAGTTAGATGTCTAAGTTTGTCATCCTAGGGTTCCTTTTTTGTGATTTTGGATATATAAACACCTCCTGAGGGCAATTCATCTAGCTTTTCCTACAAAGTTATCTTTGGCTGCAATGAAGCAACCCATGGAGGTGCCTGTTTTTCTGTAATGATTATAAGGAAAGCCTGGTAGGTCTAATCCAGATTACACATCTGGCTTTTAGGACATCTAAATGAAGGAAGATGAACCTTGCCCCAACTGGACTGGCATAGAATACCCTCAAGATCTGTTATTGGCATCCCTATGTCAGATCTCCTGGCATCTGTTGACTTCCAGACACTGTTCGTGGGCAAATGAGACCATGTCTGAAGTTCTGAGAACCTTGGAGAGAAAACCATAGGATGTCATCTGCAGAGTGTAACTTGCTTAGAAGTGCTTCAAAAGGGCCAGAAAGTTTGGACACTACTTTCTACCAAGTCATCAAAGAAAGCACTAGAAACAGACTATATTTGTCTTGAAAAAATCTCTTTTTAATTTGCACCTTAGGTTTATTTCCCCAGAGTTTGCAACAGTGGGGTTCTAATTTTGGATACATGACTATCTTGTACTGAGAGAGCCACCAAGAACATGAGATTGACAACAAGTTTTTGGATGTGGGAATCAGCAACAAATTACTTTTTGAAAGTAATTTGAGCAGCACTGAGTAGCTGATAGATTCAGGACACAAACACTTTCACCTGAATCAAGACAACCTCCAAAACAAATACACCAGCCTGGAAGGAAACAGCCTTCTTGCACTGGAGGGATGATTGGGTCACTGAGCATGGCAGTACTCATTATATACAGAAAAACATCAAAGGAAGGATAACAAGGGAGATCTTACATGGTCTAGGGAGAAGAAGGGTATAGAAGGAAGAGCTGAGGACACTAAAGTTATTTTAGCCTGTTGAGATCTTAAATGAAAACTAAATGGGAGTCTGGAAAGATGAGGGAAGAGAGCAGAAAACACAGTAGTGAGTTTGGCATCTCTGACTCAGCCCCTGGTGAGACGGAAAATGACCTCAAGCTGGAGATCTCCAGATGTGACTCTGGTGCAGATGGACTCCCTTGCCATCAATGAGGAAAGAAGAGAAATGGCTGGTATTTCCACCCCTGTATTTACTCCTCAAGAAAATCTCCCAACCCTTCTGACCCAAGACAGCAATAAAATAATCTGTTTTCCTCCTTCTGCAGAAAGGGAGGAGGCACCTTGTGAAAATACATCCCTGAAGGAGAGGATCTCATGCTTTAAGACCTACAGGGCCATTTTCTTTCCCAAAAGCACCCGTCTTGACCTGATCCTGCTCCCAGGGAGAAGGCATTGATTACAATCCCTCCTGACTGGAATGAAGACAGACCAGCCAGCATGCAAGCTCTTTGGAAAGTGCTGCTGATCTCATGTACAGCTGCCCAGCAGGAGTGGGCTGTCTCTCGGCAGGACCTCAGTGACTACATCTACATTACGCTGAAAGGGCACCATCTGGAGCAGCAGGAAACATGGCATACTCCACCTCCTGCAGACTGCTTGCCTGTGGAGAGTTTGTTTGGGCCTGCCTGGTAGCATATGAACTCTCCAGGTATCTCTGGGCATGCGAAGTCCTGCACAGTGCACGCGGAGTATACTTGACACACCTTAGGCCATTCTTGCAAGCTCATTATCTGCACAGAGGGTGATTTCCTGGTCTTGATCTCTCAGGGCTACCCTTAACAGCCAGTGTAGACATCTAACATCAAACATTATTCATTTCCACCTGTTCACAAGCAGTTCTTCCTCTCTTTTGGACAAGAAAGCATTTTACATCTCTGTTCACCTGGGTCATTTCTCCTTCCATCCCTCCACCCAACTATGCAAAACCACACACAACATCAGAGAAGGAAAGGCTGATTTGCCATAACAGATCAGAGTGTGGGCACATGGCATAAATTATGCTGTTTGTGACAGAGGGATCCAACCAGCCAATTTGATAGCTTTTTTCCCAGGGGGTGACGGTTGGGACCCTATAAATATCAAGGTCTAAAGCAATCTCTGCTTAAAACTGTCCAAAGAAATAAGTTTCTGGC
>JANHGN010016677.1:0-19756 GCA_024605025.1 Megaceryle maxima
GCAGAGTAGAGGGGGAGGAGAACCTCTCTTGACCTACTAACCACACGCCTTCTAATCCACCCCAGGATACCATTGGCTTTCTTAGCCCCAAGGGCACATTGCTGGCTCATGGTCATCCTGCTGTCCACCAGGACCCCCAGGTCCCTTTCCCCTACGCTGCTTTCCAACAGGTCAGTCCCCAACCTATACTGGGGTTGTTCTTTCTCAGATGCAAGACTCTGCACTTGCCCTTTGTCATATTTCATTAAATTTCTCCCTGCCCAACTCTCCAGACTTTCTACATCTCGCTGGATGGCAGCACAGCCTTCCAGTGTGTCTGAAGGACCCCAGAGGGTTTGACAGTGAAATATTCATTCCTACTTCAAATGCAAACACCTATAGGGTGAATTAATGTTTATGAGCTCAGTGTCTTGTAGAAGGAGGGAGACCATGACCAGTACTGTATTTGGATAAAACTGTAAGTGAGTTGAAGAGATAGAATGTAACCTTGCTTAAGGGAAAACCAAAATGCCAGAAAATCTTCACTGGACTTGCCAACCAACCGCCATTAAATTAATCTCATGATAAAATTTTTGAATTATCAGTTGTTTTGAAATATTCCACTTCTGACAAGGCTATCTCAAATCTATTTTAAAAACTGCAGCATGACTGCTGAAAGAAGTTTAAGAGATTCATAAAATTGCAGTGTATAATTAATATTCCAGCCATGTGTCTTCTGATTTGAAGTAGATGTTGTCTTCTGTCTGATAACATGCACTGATACTGTGCTATTGCTGAGGAGATCCACTCTCTGATAAATCTCTGAGGGGCTGCCTGGGTCAAGAGTCCAAGCCATTTCTACCATAAGTAATCATATCAGCAGAAATTGTTTTGGCAAATGGATTAGGCTTGGTCTCAGAAATGTAAGTTGTTCCTGAAACTCCTCTTGGAAGACTGGAACAGAATCTTATTCTAGCTTTCATTTTACTACCGCCAGTTTCTGTCCATTGATCGGGGTGCAGATGTTGTTTAGCCTGGATCATTTTTTTTTTGCTTTGCTCCTCACTTTTCTGAGTATTATTTCTTCTAAAGCAGTTAATGCAAATAACGCTTCTCAGCTTTTGTTTAGACAAACCAACCTTTCTGCTCTGCTTACAGAAGATAGGCTTTCAGTTCCTCTTATTTCTACAATAGTCCCTCAAACTGGTCTTAGTGCAGGAAATTATTACTTACAAAACCTCATTACCAGATTTCTAAAGAAGGTAACTTACCCATTGGTACTGATACTTCTCTACCTCCTCTTGATCTTTCTCTCTAAGTGGCATTGCACTGCCACATTCATGACCATGTTACACAGGTGACTTGGGATCAGCTTTAGATTTGCTGATAGAGACTGATTTTTTTCCTCTGTCACTGGCCACAGGTAAGGCTGTTAGAGTACTGGTTTTATTCTATTACTACTAGCTGTGTATTATTATTTTTTACCTGTTTTGATTATTCTCTTAAATGAGATCGGCCACAAATAAAATTCCTGTGTATAACAGAGCCTCTGCATATGCTGACTATGTCTCCGTTATGTCATCAGGAACTCCTGCAAGTGTTCTCCTGCTTTTTCTACCAACATTATTAATACTAAATAAAAATGGTCCCAAATGCAAAGCTGAGAAACACTAGCAGTGTTCATCTTTATGCACAGCATTTTCCTATTCAGAACAGCCTACTGTCAGGTTTTTTAGACTCTTTTCTTTTCTTTCTTTCTTTCTTTTTTTTTAACCAGCTTACAGCTTTATACTGGTCTCTTCTCCATTTTCATCATTCCATTATTTTTCATATGGTTCTGTATTGTCTGTTTTACAATGGCACAGACCATGTGGCATTCAAGTCATAACTTTCCTGAACTGAAACAATTGAATAATTCAAGTGAGTTTGCCTACAAATTAATAGTAATGAATTAATGATACAGCTATTGATAGGCATAAGACTGAGTCCCTCAGCATATGTATTTGTTGTGGTATTAAACCTCTCAAAGAGGAAGTGTTAACCCTGATGGTAAAGGCTGACTTGGGTTGCCTTATGGCAACTTGGGGTTTTAATTTTTGTAGCATTGCTTTTATCTGAAATCAGGCAGTGAAAGCCTGGTTAGGTATAGTAAAGCATTTGTGATCTCATGCCCAGTTACACTAGTTAGCCTGGCCATAATGGTCACTCAGGTGTTTCACCTTTTTCTTCTGAATGGCCTATGAAGAGAAGAAAGGAATATGTGTTGCCTCCAGAATTGTTGGGACATTCTAGATGCATCTAGATTCATACAGCCTTTGCATTTTGTGTCATTTGCTTCAGGAACTAAGCTTATGACTTCAAGATCTACTAAAGTCCATCTGGTCCACTTCTCAGAGAAGAGTGAATCAGAAAAGATTTAATTCCAGAAATGTGAAGAACAGCCTATACGAGTGTTTTCTGCTGGTAGTATTACAATACTAGATTTGGACAGAGTTAGTGGGAAGGATACACATGATCAGTAGCCATAATTTCTTAGAATTGTCTAATAACGTAATCAGCATATTCCTTCCATGTGCATGTTCTTGTTGTAGCAGTTCTTTCCATGCAGTCTCCCTTTCTCTCTTTTAAGCAGTTCCCTGAGACCCCTCGCTACATAAAAATCTGGGAGCTACTGTATCTTTACATTTTATGCAAAAATTATGTAGGTAATATGCAGAGTATTTTAGGTAGAAAAAGACTATACATATATGATTAAAGTTTTCAGACAGCCATCTTAAGTCAAACCTTGTGGTTCTTATCTGCTGAATCCCTTCTTACATTGCTTGATTTCCTGATCTTTTAATTTCTTGCTATGAATTATTGATTGGCCTGACATTGCCACCTTTGTGAGAACTGACAGGACCGCAGGCAAGATAATAGGCTTCTCAGCTATAATTACACATCTTTTTTGTGAATGTTCTGATAGAGATTTACATCTTGTCTATCAATCTATAGATTAATTATCTATAGATTAATTATCTATAGTGCAATATTATATTGATTACTATTGCTAAACAGTGAAGAAGAGCAGAATTCAGCTGTAGTAAGTCTGAAACTCATATGCTTGAAGAACTTATTCTATCATGGGCCATTGTGAATGAAATTCTTTTACCTGGGAGAAAAATGAGTCTGTGCTTCTCTTGGTATGTGTGTGGTTCCTGTCAGCATTAACTGGAGTGAAGAGTGAAATTCATGAAGATACCAGACCCAGAACTATTGTTCTCAGAACCAGCAGCACAGTTGTGTATTCCCAGTTGTGCCACAGTGGAACAAGCCCTGGAGCAAGCAAAGACATGTGGAGATTTCTCACCTCCCTGGCAGCTTTTTTGACTAATTCAGGTGTACTGGCAAGTCCTGCCAGGTAACTGCATGATATGTTCACAATAAAGTGTATCCAGCACCAGGCAAGAGGCAACAATAGTGACATTGCCCCCTTTGTTTCATAAAGGTGTATTTAAGCCTTCTGGGCTGTTATGTCAGTGTGATACAACATCAAAAAGCCTTTTGAGCATTAACAAAACATTAGTTTCTAGTTGCAAAATTGAGCTCTCCTTAAATTCTGACTCCAGGACTTTAAATACAAATACCCAAAGGCCTTTGTAGTAGCAGCTTTTCCCATTTTCTAAGCATGTCTGAGAATCTTGCTAGCCTGGGAAAAGAGCATGTTTTGATGTATTAAGAAACAGGCTGCTTTACTTGAAGGTTGTCTTCTTAGAGAGATACACTTCAGCTCCACCCCACTCATTCCAGTTTACCCCAGCTCTGCTTCAGTGCAGTTGTTCTGAACTGGGGCTTTCTCCAGCACACCAGCACTGGCTCTATGTGGTCAGTCACTGGGCAACCCAAACTTTGTTGTCCATCTTGTAATGTCCCAGTGATGTTCTACCTTCCACCTGGCACCTTCCAGCCCTGTGTCATGATGAGTGTTTGAGACTTTCCTTCCTTTGACAAGACTCCAGAGGAACTTGCTCTCAGCTCTCCCAACTTGAACTTAATTAGATTTGAATTTTACTGTGAAGGAAGTAAAATAATAATATAAAGAACACCTGCAGCGTTATTTTGTTTGATTTGGCTTAAGATGTGAAAAAAAACAAAGTAGAGTCCCTTCAATGAGAAATCTATTTATCAAAAATAAATTAAAATATTCTTGCAGAAAAGACCAATAGAAAGGCAATTTTTATGCATAAAGATTACTTGAGTAACTTGAGTGACCCGTCTGAATTCTGTTTTATGTGAAGTTTTTTATGCATCAGAAATTATTGCAACTCTAGTTTAGAGCCATTTTGACTACAAGACCATTCCTTTACATTTGCTCTGGTGCCTCTATATCCTAAAACTAACAGGAAGGGATTTTAACTTATTCCTTTGTAGCCCAGTGAAGCCTGTGAGGTCTGTCTTCTGAAAGCTTCCCTGATAAGATGAAGTTAGAAAGCGGATGGACATGGAATGTGAATTTCAGTAACAGCATGGTCATTGCCTAGCACTTCAAGTTTCATGAAAATTGTGTCAGTTGCTTTTCAAAAACTGACAGAGCTTATTTTTTTTATGTTAGCAAACTAAGGTATTTTTCTTACTCTAGCTTTGTAGTTAGAACCAGCTAAACTATCTGGTCTATAAGGGGAAAAAAAACCACACATAAAAAATAAACAACCAAAAACAAAAACACAAACCCCAAACCAAAAAAAATTACCCTGCAGGTGATGTTCAGTATCAAAATGTTCAGACTGAATAAATAAAGTTTGGTAAAATTGTAACTAACTGAAAATGGAGCTTCTGATGTCAAGTGTCAGGACAGCTTTAGTGAGTATTATTAGTTCTGCTTTTGCACATTTGTAGTAGAATCCTCGGTGAGTGCTAGAAGGAAATAGTCTATTTAATGTCTTTGAAAGTGCAAACTGAATTTTTTTTCTTGTACTGTTTAAATGTCTCCTCATGTTAGTATTGCATCACTCAGCATAAAACTCTGAATTGTTTTCTTCAGCTAACAGAGTAAAATAGTATATAATAACCCACAGCTCCTGCAGCATCATTGCCAGGTGTGCTGCTATTAGAAAGATGATAACTTACAGGAATAACTTGAATTTGATTTGAAATGAAAACTGTGGAAAATATGTTGCTTTTGGGGAGATGAAAATATGCCAGCAATATTGATCTTAGTACCATATTGTGTTCTTGCTGAATTCAGATGTGACAGGACAAAACAGATAAAAATTAAGAGCTGGCTGTTTATCCCAGGATTCAGCAGCCTTGTAGAGGCAAGGATACTGCTTTGTGTTTCTCCTACCGGTTCCTCGCCCTTTTTCTGGTTAGGAGGAGGTGTAAAAGGAGAGCCTTCTGGGGTTCTAGCTATTTGCTTTACTAAGAGAAGTTCTGGATTTGTTTGTTTTGAATAAAAAGCTATTCCCTGAGGCTAGGACATAAAAGAGGTTTGATGTAGAAAGAGGTTGCTACTTAGTGTGGGCGATTCTTCTCTAAAAATGTAATTCTTTTGAAAGGTACATAGGACCCTGTTCCCTTTTCTTCCTGAAATTATTTTCTCTTTTTTTTTTTTTTTTCTTTAGGAGCCAGGGTATTTTCATTCTCATATGCCAAGAACATAGTTCAGACTCAGTGTAACCACATTGACTGTCTCAAAAAGTGATGAAACCTGAACGGTAACTATATATGAAGATTCTTGTCTACTAGGGGAAAATACATAATCTATAAACAATTAATTACTGAGTATTGAGTTCATCTAAACCAGAGAAACATGTCCCTAAACATTATTCTCAAATTTCATTTACAAGCTTTTGGGCAGAATTTTACAAGGAAAATTAATCCTTCTCTTCAGACAAAGACAAAGCTAAAACTTTTTTTCGATAGAGAAGCTGTAACTGAAGGTGATTAAGCGTGCTCTGATTTATTGTAGTATGCAAGGCAACAACAAAATATATATCTATCTTCTACAAATCCATATGGTGATATGCAAGCATTTCTCTCCACTAGTATATGTTTAGAAAATGTCTTTAGGTGCCAGTGCTTTAAGCAGTTTTAGAGTAAGTCTTTGACTAGTGTCATAAAGATCTTATGTTCTTTTCTGTTAAAAATTTCTGAAAACAGCTGCAGAACTGGATCTGTGTCTGTGCACCATGCTCTTTATGATCTTTTCTAGGTCAGAGGCCCAAGTATCTTGGTTTCGTTATGCAGAAATTTCAGCATTTCTTGCACTTGTTCGCAGTTGAGGCTTGTTTGTTTATTTCAGCAGCCGGAATAGTTTTGTCTGCCTCTCTGATTATGAATCCAGATCATGATAGCTTTATGGCTGATTGGATGATGTGCCTTTGCAGCTTTGAACCTGCTCGTTCTACCATTTACTATAAAGCTGGAAACTAAACCAACACAAAATCTGAAAAGGCAGTTCAGTGCTGAAAGGAATGCACAAATGCAAGTATTTTCTCTGAGGCCTTTTGGCATGTTCTGGTGAATCTTTAAGCTCTTGTAGATCTTTTAGCAGTGGCAGAAATTTATCTTCGTATACCTGCTGTATTTTTGTGATACTCTAAACTGTGTAACATTTCCTTCATTATCACTTTCATGTTTCTACTTGAATTTTGCACATAAGTGTTTTCTGTTGGAGAGGATCAGAAACTTTTTTTTTTTTTCCCCCCGCTATTACTAGGATAAGATTGTGTGTAATATCTTTCACAGTTCTGGCTACCAAGCTCTTGTCATCTACTTCAGTCATGTTTGTGTCTGAGGACATGCTGCTGGCACCATTTTGTTTTATCTGTGCTAGAAGACTGCCTCTTCTCCTTCTGTTCTTGTGCTGATCTAAGTCCCAGTTTTTCCCTAAGAGGAAAGCATGTGTTATGTTTCTGTCATTGCAAAGTCTTGTTTTAGTTGATTAATCCCATTTTAAACTTTCCAATCCATCATTATAAGGTAACATAGCAAGTCTTTAGTGTGAATACTGAATGTATTAGGCCAGATCCTCTGATGGTAATTATTTGGGTGGAGTTAAACTAATTTACACCAAAAATGTATGTGTTGCTGCTGAAGAAACTGATGAGCAGGAAATGTGCTGACTGAGACCTTGGTAGAACCAGAATTGGATATGCTGGAGAAGTCTTGTTCAGAAAAGCAATGATGTTGTTTTTATCTATTTCCATATGGAAAGGATCGCTCGGAGCACAAAAACCAAGATGTATGAATAATAACTGAAGTGATTCAAGGAAAGTGCCCCTTAGGGTGGACCTGTCATGCTATATCAACAGTTAATAAAAACCCCCAATATTAGGAATAACTGTAATTAATAGCAAAGTGGCCTTTATTTTTTTTTCCCAAAGGATGACAGTCTTTAGATTTTTTTTTTTTCCATTTCTTCTATGTCTCCTTGAATGTTTTCTTGTTTCATTGCAAGTATATATGGAGTGAAACTTTAAAAAAATGTATTAATCAGGAAATGCACACACCAGGCAGATGCATGCAAAAAGGTGCCAATTGTGAAGTGTTTCTGTTCTTTCCCAATAAACAAAAGGGTGAGGAAAGAATAGAAAGAGCCAACAAAGTTGAAGACCTTGGGTCCTTGTTTACATACCATGGCTGTTTTCAAGCATAGAATCTTGTGAAACTTCTAGGATCAAAACCCTTGTTGTATGCACATCAAATTGAGTCCTCTGCTGCCCCTTGAAAATGGTGCTCTTTTGAAGTTTGTGT
This sequence comes from Megaceryle maxima, assembly GCA_024605025.1. Classification (NCBI taxonomy): domain Eukaryota; kingdom Metazoa; phylum Chordata; class Aves; order Coraciiformes; family Cerylidae; genus Megaceryle; species Megaceryle maxima. The sequence goes on from JANHGN010016677.1 coordinate 7,714, forward strand.
AGCCCTTGTTTGTAAACTAGAACATCTGACACTTAACAGTGTTTTGGCCAGTCTTCAAAGATTGACTTTGGGATCTCCAACTCTCTTAAATCTCTCTAACTTCATTCACTGAAAGGCATTCAACTCCTATTTCTGCACCTTCTCACCAGTACAGCTACCACTGCAGAGCCTGCAGGTGAACCTTTTCAGAAACAGATCTGTGAGCCAGCTTGCTCTTTGGCGCTGGAGTTCATCATATTTGCACGTATACAGGAGCTCAGGCAAGTGAGAAGAACCCGCCTCTTAGGTCTTTGCTTCACTTGGAGAACAGTGCAGTTCTAATGCAAAGTGGCTGAAGGTGTTATTGTTTTAGAGGAGTTCCTAAATGTGGAGAAAAGGCTATGGGTAATTTTTACTAAGTGTTAACAAATAAACATGACGGGTGCAGAGTGCAGTTACCTGGGGAAAATTTAGGGAGTTTTAATCCCAACATGGATATCAAAGCATTAGTGCATCGTTAGGGGAAGATGATGGACCTTTTGTTTTCAAATGCTGTACATAGCTCAGGCTTTCTGGCAATGTCCCTGGGTTTATATTCATTTCTTCTGAAGCTGCAAATTGATTAAATTAGATCAGTGAAAAGCCACTAATGACATGTTTTGATTTTCTTTTTATTGCAGCAGCATGTTAATCTTACATTTGTTGTTTGAATCACATGGTAGCTGGCTCTTCAAAAGAGCAGTTTGTCAGGGTCTAGACATAGGCAATGCAGTGAAGCTTCTGACCACAGCTGTTAAAAGAGAAAACAGAGGGGAAGACCTACAGTCCTGCCTCATACATAAATTTATAGTGATGGAATAACACTGCTTTGTTTCACTCATTTTTCATAAATAGTTCTGTGGAATTTCAATGATGTTTTCTAGGTGCAGTGCTGAAACGTATCTTCCAAAAAAAAAATGCCCTATTTACTTCTGGAAGTTTCAAAACCACTTTGCATGTATGTCACTGAACTCTGGGTTGTGCTAAGAGAAGTGTTAATACACATTCATGAAACCATAGATGGCTTTTTTTTTTTTTTATTCCCCCATATCCAAATACACATGGACACAGGAGATTAATTGCTCTGGGTCACTGGGACAGTATGGAGACTCCTGTCAAGCTTTCTGTTTTATCCCTTAAATTCTCTTCAGCTAATGCTTATATCATAATAGCTCTTACTGCTCCCTTCTCACCCTTACTGTTTCCTGAGCTACACCTTGGAGCAACTGTTAATATCTTGCATCCTGTCCTTTTCCTGGTGTCCTTCTGTCATCACACCACTTCAAATTATAGCTCTGGACTAGTATCTTTTTCTCCTGGCTTTGCAGGAGCAATTAAAGTGCCTCAAATATACTTACTCCTTATGGTACCCTCCATTGACATCCATCAGCATCCCAAGTCCCTTTCACTTTTCTTTCTATGTAGTCATTTCTGAATTAAATGAACCCTTGTATACAATGGAATTAATATTTTCCACCACTATATTTTCTGTACATATTACAGCACTATCTCAACCTTATGTCTGAATATTTGGTTAGATTGTAATTGCCTCGGGGTAGGAAGTGTTTGTGTGCATGTGCATGCATCCTGTCTGTATCAACAGCAAGTCCTCTTTTGTCTTCTGGGAGCCAAAAGGAGCTGAAGCATATACCATATACTTAGTATATTTTTTTAAATATTTCAGATAGTCTGATCTGAATTAATGACAAAATATTTCAACAGCTACATGTTCTTATAATTCCCTTGACTTTAAATGAGAGTCAGGCATTACTTAAAGTTGCATCTTAAAACTCTTTTTATCTCTATTTTTTTTTTTTAATTCAGACTGAACTCCATATTGTATCTAAATTAGTATAATTTACATTTTCTTCTACCCATCTCCATATAAACCATAATTATTTAGGCTCCCATTTAGATACTCCCCAAAATGTGATTCACATCTCATTTATACACTGCTATTGCCATTTAATTAAATTAATTCTTACAACAGCCTCAGGTAACAGACCAGATATGCCTCCATTCTGAACAGCCTTCTATCAGTTCTGTGTATTCATAGACCAGGTTTTCTGAGAAGCTTGTTTGCTGTGCAAGCACCATAAATGCTCATTTTTCTAAGCATTCAGTGTAGTGGATGTTCAGCAAAGTAGCTAAGCATTTTGGAAAACTTGGCCACAGCTGCTGGTGCCGAGCCATACAGTCTGTCTTGGAAAATTCTAGGGGTTTGTTTTCTCAAGTTCTCTGAAAGTTGGGGGATGAAGAAAGGAATCCCTTTGAAATATGCAACTAGGCTCTAGATAGCTCAGAATTGGAAAGAATACTTCTGAAAATCTCTTTTTGGGGTGGTAGGTTTCTTGCCAGTGCAGATTGCAAACACTGGCGCAGCTAGAATGGGAATAACATGAGAAAAATAGAAATTGCCTTTGAAAGAAGTTTTGATATTAAATTACAAAAGTTAGTCTTCTTTAGAGCTGTCAAGGTTAAATATCAGGTGATTTTGCTAATCAGCTACATACTTGTTCATGTATTTTGAAATGCATTTATACAAATTCACTACTTGATATGTTTGGGTTTTTTAACATCACTTTTCACAGCAGGAGTAATATCGAGAGAGCAGAACCACAACCTCTGAAAGTTGCCTTTTCATAGGAACTTCATACTGGAATTTCTCCTGTAATTAGCTAGTCTGGTAACACAGTCATTCCTAAATAAATGACAGTTCTTTTAGCCATGTGAATGACTGTCCCTGTATAGTAAAGCTGTGATTGTTTTCCTTGAGGAATTTATTTCTATCTGTTCCTTCCTATGAGGTTCTTGAAGGCCATTTTTCATATAAACCAGCTTTACTCTGTCAAGAAACAGAGTCACAGGAAACCAAGGCTCCATAAATCCTGTAAGGCCCTCCCACTCAGTATTGCCTGGCAAGCCAATTAGCTTGATACTTTTATTTCTAACCTGATTTGGAACTAATTGTAAATTACTCTGTTACCATTCTGTTTTCTGTGATAAATGCCCTACTCAATTATTATTAGATCTTCTCCTAGGACAGCTAAATCTCCTTCTATTTATGCCATAGCTTTGTAGCTCTGCAATCTAAGGAGGGTACAGAAGAAACCTCTCATCCTACTTCACTGATTCTTGATCTTGGCCCAGAGAACAGGGGAATGTGTTCATTCTTTGAGCCTGTGCAGGATTTTCTAGCACACCCTTCACTGTGATAAAAGTGCCTTTCTGTATGAAGGTTCGTATCAGTTGTTTAATATCTGTCAAGTTGCCTTCCAAGCAAAGCCTTATTTTCTACAGTAAGGAAGTTGTAGCCACTTCATCATTTCACATTTTACTCCCAACTCAATGTTGTCTGCTTTTTATTTGAATGTTTATTGTTTGATTTTATTTATTTTATTTTATTTTTTTAAATCTCAGGGTCTGCCGTGAGAACTTCCATTTTAAAGGTTGAGATACAGTTTTTACCACTGAGTACATCTACCTTTGATGCAATTTTGAAGTAAATGTCTCAGTTGTTCCCATTTACTGCATTTTCCCTCACATCACTGAGTGGTGTCAGAGCACAGGAATCATATTCCTTCTTGTTTAAACTAGAATATGCACTCCAGGAACACTCTTGAAAGTTCATTAAGCAGTTGGAGCATGTTAGTTCCTGGGTCCATACCAGAGCTTATCCAAAGTGACATATATTGTAGATGCTGGGTTCTCGGCACCAACTGTTTTCCTGTGCAGGTGTTCTCCTGTCTCACTTCACAGTGCAGGAAAACTGAGGCGTGAGTAAGCATGTGAATCTTGAACAGAAAGTAGAGCTGTGGTCTGAGAAGGCTCTTGCTTGCCCCAGTTTTGGCAAATTTACTGAAGACAGAGATGTAGGATCAGAGAAGTAAATAGCTCTGCTCATTACTACCTTTCTTCTTCTCCATTTTTGTTCCTGCTCTGTGCACAGGGATCTGAAGATCTTGCCAGCTGTTTCAGTTAAGGCTGCTGATCACACTTGCTCCCCTTACTGTGTCTTAGATACATTACCTGGATCCCAGGGGTACAGTGCACAGGCCACTGACAGAAGCAGCAGAAGAGCAGTTTGCAGTCTGATTTTTATTGCTTGCCTAAGGACCAGTATCTGTCTAGCTACAGCTAACAGGAATCGTTAGACTCGCTTAACTGGAAGGACCCCTGAGGAAGGATGGAATACACTGGCAATCACAAGGACTTCCCAAGTTTGCTGCTTCCCTACAGATCTTAGCTATGTTGCTCCATGTAACTACTGAAAGAAAATGCAAGATTCATCTATCCAGATTGGATCATCTGCATCTGAGCTTTTCATGTAACTCCACTGAAGTCATTCAAGCAAGCACCTTCCACAGGTAGCTGAATTCATGGAGTCAGGTATTGGAAAGTCTCACACAAAAGTGAACTTTGTCCTCCAAATCACTGAGATGATACCTTTTCTATTAGCACTTTAATTAAGGCCTCTGCTACAGTAGATGTGTAGCACTGTAAGTAATTGTTAAAGACTGTTGACCTGGTAATACTGTGGTAGGTTCAGCCTAATCTGAAAAAATTCCCTTAAAACATTTACTGCGTTAGCTGATCCAGTGATTCATCAGAAAAGCAACGCATAATCTGAACGTTGTGTGCAGCAAGTAGAAATAGGTCTGGAATATTTCAGAAGGGCAACACCGAGAAAAAACAAAAAAGGCTGCTCAAAGTGGAGCATTCTTTGTGCCTGTTCCATTGGAACTGTCACACAGAGACCCTCTCAGTCTGCTTGTGAATATTCCTTCGGCAACAGGAACCAGTATGCAGGTGTGAAAACACTGTTACTGCTTTTAGCATCACAAAGTTGGGGTTTTTTTTTTAATTGGAAAGTGCACAAAGTCATGATTTTATTGGAAAGTCATTGCCTACCTCCTGAGCATCTGAGTTTTAGCCATTTGGTAACTGATTCAATGATTGTATGTTTCAAAAGCAGTACATGGTTAGGAAAGCTATTAGAGATTACATGGTGTGCAAACCCAGGACACACAGTATTAAGAAGTCATCCTTTTCTCTAAGCAAAGAGAAGCTTGAGGAGACTGTGGAAGGCTGGTCATCTTAGCAAAGAGCAGGTGAGTGTGAAGGCTGGAGCAGAAGCTAGTGGATTGTTTTGCAGTTTAATTCGTTTGGGAGAGAGTCTTGGGCTGAGAGTCCCTGCGTACCACCCCTGCCCAGCACTCTGTTCTGACAGGGAGACAAGAACGTGACTACAATCTGCCAAGGGCTGTGAGGCCCCACTGGCCTCACACCCATTGGCACAGGAATCAAGACTGAGGACAGAGGATGGAGGGGAAAGAGCAAGTATACAGACAGCCAGATAACAACACAGATAGAAGTAATGGTTAAGTAGATATTATTAGAGTTGTGTATTTTAAAAACTGCTAATATCTGTGAATTTCACTAGTCTGTATTGACTATCTCACTGAGACCCTGCTTGCTGAGCTGTCATTTCCAGGATTTATTCAGCTATTCCAAATTTCTGAGCAGATTCAACCTTCTGCATTTCCTAAATGAACAGATAAACTTGTAGTTCTCTCTCTCATACCAAATGTAGATGGTGTTGCCTGCTGAGACTAACTATAATCTGTCAGTAAGCCAGTTAGAGTTGACATGTCCATAGCATCTTTTAGTTTATTAAGCCTGGAAGGAAATTTCAAACTACAAAAATAGGAAAATTCACAGGATCCTAACAGCTAAAACATTTTTTTCCTAGCTGTGAAAATTCCAAGGAAGCCATGTTTTGTGGCGATATTTTTTTTTTATATTTAAACTGTTTCAGGCTATATATAAAGAGGCTTCTTTCCATTGACTCATGCACAAATGAAACTATCTATGGAAAAAGATAACAAAAATGTTTTTCATTTTTAGAAAGGTTTGTTTCCATAAGATAGACATCATAGACAGGGTGTCTAGTAATGCAATTTTAAAATAAGACCTATATGTGCTAGTATATTCATACAAATGTATTTTAATTTTCAATAATGAAAATAAATTTGAGCTAGAATCACCTACTTAATAATTTGTTCTATAGAAAATGGTACCAATAGCCTCCCATGGAAAACATGTCTAAGAATGTGACCTAAGAATTACCTGAAGACTGTCCTTTCTAGTTGAGCTAACAAATGTTTCTTCCAGTGACAACCAACCTAGAGTAAAACCCTGAAGCACCAAAGAATCTTTTATATCTTCTGGTAAGTTGTGCCAATTTACTTCCATGATTAAAAATCTGCACCTATTGCAGTCTGAATAGGTCATCAGTATTGAGCCTTTTAATCTTGGAATGCCTTTGTCTGCTAGATTTAAAGAGCTTTCAAAAGTCTCCTTGTGTATATGCTTATAGACACTGATCGTATCATATCCTACACTTCTCTTTGATAAAACTTAAGAGATTGATCTTTTTAAGTCTCCGCATTATGAAGATTTCTTTTTTTTTTTCCCCAGACCTCCTTTGGCACAGTGTGTTATAATGTGAAAGGGATGCAAAACCTTCTGGTAAGATTAGCTTTATGCAAATTAGTTAGAAATAATTGTTTCCCTTTTCATCTGAATTCATCCAAGCTCCATGTTGCTCTCACTGAGAATTTTAACAGTATGAGGTTGTTGTGATTAGTCATATAGCTGATTATGGTCTGATTGCTTCATTCAAGTTGTCTGGACTGAGCTACTGCTCATAACAGTAGTAAAATCTTCAGAGTGGTGTATTAATCTTTAATAGATCTGTGACACCCAGGATGTACATTAATGGTATTTTAGGAATGACAATTACCATTATATTTTTCAATATTATAATACTTCTGTCCCAAAAGCATTTTAACTAACACACTTCTATGACATAAAGTAGGAAGCCTCCTATGATTCATAATCATTGTAAATAGAAAACTTTTTTAATATTTCAGCAAATAATCCTAGAGAAATTAGGCATCTGTGGATTGTAAAGATCTGAATTAGTGAAAGTAATTTCTAAAAGTATATCAGATGTTTTACAGCTTCAGAATGCAAGGTTCCCTGTGTGGGATTCATCACTGTTTTATAGCTTGCTTGAGTAAATCATATGGCCTTGGTTAGACTCTGAATCAAATATTTCCTGAGCTGCAATTCCCATAAACACATATTTAGAATAGAATGCAAAAATGTGACTTCTTAACATCAGGTAGCTCAACCTGTCTGTCTGTCTCTGTTGTAAGCAAGCTAACTTACTATGTTCTTATTTCTTGTAGTTCCTGGTATTTTTATAGGATCACTTCAATGTAGTATTTGTAATACTATGAAAAGTTCACAACTGCTCTTGGCTATGATCAGTAGATGGTATGTTGGCTTCAGAATTATTTTCTAATATTGTGTTAAATTTCTTCTGAAGTGTTTGTAAGAGGCTATTCTTGCATCAGGCATGTTCTGTAGGAAGAACAAGTAAGTTCCCATACAAACTGCTTAGTTCACATTCCAGCTACATATTTTGGCTCCTGGATCTAATCTCCATCTGTTTACAGTAGCAAAAAGCCAGGCAGGTTGCTACTCCTTCTTGTCTGCTTTTATCATGGCTACATGATAATGAATGTATTTAATCAAAAACTGGGGGAAAGTCCCTTGAAGAAATATTTATTTTGTTACAATAGCAATCTAATACAAGATAAACCTTTTTACTGTACAACAAGGTCTTTCTAATGAACACTGAACTGACAATGATTTAAAAACAGTGTCTTCTCTTTGTTTTTCTCAGATAGGCAAGCAAAGTTTCTTCTCTTCATCTCTTCTCATGTGTTTGATCTTCTATTTCCCTAATTGTTCTCATAGCCTTTCTTTGTACTCACATTAATCTTGCTGGAAGATGTGACATATTAATAAAGTACTCCCAAGTTTTTACTAAGAGTTTTTACTGAGAGTTAGCTGAGTGGTCTGTTTTCAATTGCAAGATTTGTCCCTTCCCATTCTAGTATCATGCTTGCTGATTTTCCCTCTTGGTTGTGCCAGAGATGGGGCTGTTAACCATCCTGTGATCAGCCCCACACAGGCTTTTTGCTTCCTCAGCCATTTTAAACCAATGAATCTTAAGCTTATAGCAGATGTTATTTCTGAGAGCATGATTTTCCACTTTCTCTTGTTAGCATTTATCCCATGTTGATTGCTCTGTCATTAAAATTATGCATTTCTTCCCAAGATACTCTGATTTTCTACTGATCTTTCACATTATACTGCAGTCAGTTTTTATTAAAATAGTTTCTGGTTTTTGTGGAAATGCTGTTAATGGAAATACTGTGTGAAAATATGATCTCAGAAAGAACCTCTGGGGGACTCCACATCCACTGGCATCTTTAAAGCAGTCAGCTCACTTACTAAGATCTTTCTTCTCTACCTTGTGTACTTAGTCTCACCGAATCCTAGTTAGACTTCCTGTAGATTATCATATATAGCTTTACCTAGAATAGTAGTTATTTTGTGTTTAAATAAAGCTTATGTTTTGTCACATTTTCTGTTTTTCCTTCAGCTTTCCACATAAACACTTGAGAAGTTTGTCTGTTGCAGTTGTTTGGCTAATAGGGAAAAAGTTGCTTGTATCCCCTGTTCTGCCTTCTAAATGCAAGTAATGAATCTGTCTCATTTTAAGACTGGAATAAAAAGATGAAATATATTACAAATTTTTAATTTCAGAACAGGATGCTAAGAGATTGAGATATTTTAGAATTTGGAGATGTATACTTGAGGTTCTCAGTTAGGTTGTGTTGAACTCTTTGACCTTTGCCTCCTACGCATAATTCTTCTCACATGTACTCCAAATGGCTGGTGTTAATTTGCTATTCAGAACATGAAACTGCCACACACACTTACTGAAAATTGAAAAAATAGAGGGATTTTTTTTTCCTAGATTACCTTTAATCTCTGTCTCATTTTCACTGCAATGTAGTTCCACATTTTGCCTTTAAAAAGAAAACAAAACAAACCACAAACCAACAACTTAAAATAAATTCTAGACCTTTATGTTCATAAGTTTTTCAGCCCAATTATTTTCAGTAACTAGTTACCATAGTTACTCAAAGATTCTTTTACCATTCCATCTTATGTGCATTTATTCCAAGGGTGTTTGATCAACTCTTTTTTATAACATCCTTGTTGCAAATCAAAATCACATTCACAATAGTATCACTTTGTGTGAATTTGTTAAACATTTGGGAAAGAAATCTGTCATCTCTCACACTAATGCATATATGAATGCCACCGCTAACAGGAACATTTATTTTCCTGTGTGTGTCTGGAAATTTAGTTCCTATATTGATACAATTTCTAGAAGCAATAAAATTAAAAAGTTCGCTAATAAAATCCAATCCTAGAATGTGCTTGAAAATCTTGAGCAACCTCATTTGCCCATCATACCACAAAAATATTTCAGCTCAGATAAATTCTGTTTTGTCCATACTACTCATATTTCTTGAACCCATTGTCTCCTTGTTTCATAACACTAGTATATCTGTATTTCTGTACTTTATTTCTGTAATTTATTTTTATCACTTTTCATTATAATTTTCCTTAGATGTTTTTATCAGGTTCTTTCAAATGATGCATTAGACAAGTGGGTTAATTATTAGTTATTCAAAGAGAAATCTCACACACAACAGTACAGTATTTCATGTACATTATATTGCTATATATTCCTTTTCTATTATTTTATTAGTTATATTTTTTTGTGTCTTATTCTTTAGGGATAAGCTGTATTTCATAATTCCAACTACAAAATGTTGTATTTGTGTAATAAATTCCAGTCCTTGCCACTTTATATGCACTGGTAGAAATGTTAATAACATGATTTCTTCAGTGGCTTGTGTGTCCAAATATGTACCTGCTTCTTCCCTCAAAGCTGGTCTAATAAAAGACACTGACTTCATTATTTGTGATAGAATGAGCAGTTTGCAAACTGCAACAATTAATATGAATTCTAGGCTAACTGTTAAGGAATACTAAATTTATTTTAGCAGGTGAACAACAGATTTTACTGGGTTGCAGTAGAATTAGTATTAGTGGCAGATTACCTGTCCTCTAGAAATCCTGCCATTAGCTCCTCCAGACAGCGGCTTGGAATCTTAAATCTCTGCTGAATACATCCTGTCTGGAGGGTGACAATGAACAGCTGTCACAGTTCAACTCCAGCTAATACAGTAAAGCGTTTTGAGAACAAAACAGTGTTTTGAACTGCAGTAGGGAATGAGGGATATATCAGACATCAAAACCAAGGTTTTCATATTAGCAGGAAAATGTAATAATTGAATCAAAATTTGCACTCTTCTAAACAGCAAGACATTGGTAGCAGTGTATGCCGAGTATAAATTCCTGGAGATCCTTCTCTATCACCAATAGGGAGAAAAAAGGAATTATTAAAAATTACCTGAATTTTATCCTTATAATCCTAACTGGTTCAATTAGTTGAGCAATCTGTTTGCATTGTATATTTGCAGTTTGCTTGACAGGCGTGTTATATTTTTATATTGATTGCTGGGTTTGGTATGACTAAAAAATATGTAAGGTTTTTTATGCTGTGTAGGAAGGTTGCAGGGGCAATAGCCAAACCCAAACCTTATGGTAGTCCATCTGATGGTGGATAATTTATGAATCATAAATGAAAAATTAATCTTCTAACTGAATCCTTTACTATGTGTCGTGTTGTAGGTGTAAGAAATAGCTTTTTCAAACTCTTCTCCAAGTTTTCCCCTCCCTTAGAAGGAATGAATGATTTTAATGAAGTCTTCCATCTTACACTTCTATGGCTGAAACACTACCTGTGTAATTGCTGTTTTCTGAGTGGTCATTTTAAGCTTCTTTCTTCCTTATTTTTCCTGTATGTGAGATTTTGTGCCTATCATGGACCACTCCATAGCACGGTTATGCTCTCCTCTTTCAGTGGCCTGCCATTTGATGGAATGTTTCTGACAGCTTTTGTGCAGAACTCTGCACTTCTGCTTCTGACAGACAGGTGGATTTGTGCTGCTATTTATTTAGTACATTAATGGTAACATAAAGAATTAAAATTTTATTGCATATCTTTGCAGGAGATAAAGAATGTACTCTTTGCTCTTGCATAGTGCCTGCACAATCTGAGATGGTTCTCAGTTCTCTCCATGCGAAAGACAGCCTACTTAATCTAGGCTGCTTCTCCTGTTGACTGATGCAGTCACCTGATTCAGTCACTTCATGATATAAGGCCATTTCTTTGTGGTTTTCAGCAAAGTGCCTCTCACGCAAACTGAGCTGTTTGCATGTCTGTAACAGTGAGACAGCACCTTGAGGAGCTCTAGGCTAAGTCTTTACTGCTTGAGTTTATATGAGAATTGTTCACTGAGCTGGAGGGTGGAAGGGGAATGATTTAAATTCATATTCTTTTTGTTTGGTGAACAACTATAGAAATGTACTCGTTCTATTGCTAAAGTGTCAAGAACACCATTAAGGAAGTGAATATTCAACACCCTTGAGAAGATGTGTGAATATCATCTAACTGTATTTCTCTGCTTGTGAATAGAAGATAGTTGGCTATATTGAGAGCTCTTTGCCAGTTTGGCTGTACTACATGATGGCAGGAGGGTGTATTTGTGTAATTATTGATTACTTCCTTGTGGTGATAGCTGATGAGGTGTTCATGCTTTTGTTATTTAGATCAATCAGCTGCTGGTCACTTTGTGCTGATTCACTGTGAGAGCTGCATCTAAGTATCTGGATGGCTTTACAGTAACTTCGTCCTTTTCACTCAGAGACATGCCAGTCTGCATAATTATTATACTTGACTAATTGTTCTCCTGTGTCAGGTGACAAAATATTCTACTTTCTTTTATTCTGCTCAAGAAGATCTTAATTTCATTACATAGGTCAAAGCTCTTAAAATAAATTTCTGTTGATTCTCCCCCCCCCCCCCCCCCACCCCCACCCCAAAAGAAATTTTCTTGTGTTGGACAGTCATAAGCAGACCGGACGGTAAGGGATCTGGAAGTTTTTTCTTATTTATACTAAA
>JANHGN010016678.1:0-78057 GCA_024605025.1 Megaceryle maxima
AGTGTCAAAAATGAAACCCAGAGTGGTTAAAGCAGGAAGGACTAATGGGAGCAATAGGAGAAAAGTGATGCTGTGGTAATGAAGCTGCTCTTCCTTCTCTTTTGATTTTCTTTCCTGTTTATCCAGTATCAGGGATATAAGAGTAATTGCATTTATAAATAATGTTTCATTTGATGATCACAGCACTTTACAGATATTAATTAGTTAAGACTAATAATAACAACCTGGGAAGAAAGGTTATTGCTACTGTTTGCATTGTGCAGATGAACAGTGTGGTTCACAGAGGTCACTTGTTTTGCCACAAGGTTAGAAAACACACTGGTGTCAAAACCAGGCCTGAAAGAAGGGATTGAACACTGCTCCTTTAACAGTGCCCAGTGACAAACCAGCCTCAGCTCTGTGTCACAAATTTGAGAAAACATTTTTCCTGCCATACTATCTTGATTAATCGACTCTTGCTTGGCAGTACATGTGGTAGCAGTGTCTCAGAGTCCCAGTATCCTGTTTTGTGAACCTTTTAAAGGTCGTCCTCTTCATTTTGCACAGCTGTCATATCCTGCCACGGTTGTTTCATGACTAAGTAGAAAGTATATTTTGCATCTAGTTTAAATGTGCCAAATAAATGAGGAAATGTGAAATATAGGTGGATGAAAAAGTAAAGGTTTTTACCTTGTAGACAGTACTGAAGAGAATCTTCCAGATGTGATAAATCCATGTCTTTAGATGATTTATGTTGCAGTTAGCTGTGCACCCAGGCAGAGGAAAATTAATAGAACAGAACCTGAAAGTTTTGGAAAACAAACAGGAGATGAAAGTATTTGGAAACACAGAAACTATTCTCCACCACAACAGTAATTGTAAACAATTCCCTCCTGGTAATCAAAAATATTCTGAGGACAGAAAGCAAATTCAGAAGACTGCAGACATGAAGAAGCAACAGGAATTTTCAGAGGTTTAAAAAGATCACATTCTGAATGTATTTCTAGATAAGTTTATAGTGTAAATTATGGATTTTGCGGAAATGTATCTCAACTTATATATAGCACAAGAGGAAAAGTCAAATTAGAATAATATCATCTGTGAGTTTCCAAATAACCTAAAAATACACTGTTAGAGGATAAATAGAAATCTCAGAAATAGAAGTCAGGCTATAGTGCTTTCAATTTTTAAGACATATGTCTGCGAAGTAGAAACTAAATTCGGAGATCCATTCTGTGTGATTTCAGAAACACTTAAAAACATTATGTTGCATTCTACTGTGTATCTGTTAGACCAACTACAGCCGATAAGTAATGAAGAGTTTTGAGACATGTTGAATACTATGAATTTTCCCATTTTTCCTTGCATCTGCTAAGTGATTTAGTACACATTTTTCTGTAAATTTCTTACCTTTAGAATCCCTCACATTATTTAGAATTACTCTATTTTTTTCTTTCCAGTTTTGCTTTATGAAGCTTTTATGAAATAGACCATCCTAGTTTACTGACTAGTTCATGAATAATGACTTTGTTTTTCCTAGTGACATTCTCTTAATGAAGTTATTAATTTTTTTTGGTATTTTTGTATTTTAGATGTCTTTCTAATGAATGTAAATTTAAAACTGCATTTCCCTTATGGATAGAAATAATAGACTGGTGCGTGTAACTTTCTGCATTTCAATATATTCTCTTCACTAGGTCTTCTCTGAGCAGTGTTGTGGTCACTCCATATGACTTGCATTGTGAAGACTACAGTTTAAAACTGATCTAATATAACCCCATTTATTTTGCATGTGTTTTCATCATCTAATAATTTTAATGTGCTCTTAGGAAAGCCAGTTTGCCTGAGACTTTGGTACTATTTGAAAGCTTATATGAGAAAGGAGAGTCTGGCAACAGTATGGATCAACTAAGAATTAACAAGAAATAAGAATTGCCTGACAGAGAATTTGGAACCTGAGTGCAGGCAGAAAGCTGTAGGCAGAACTCTCCATGTACAGTTGGGTTTCACTCCTCCTCCTTCTCTTGGACCCCAGAACTGTGTGAATCTGCCTCACTTCTCTTGTCTAGACAGAGTTTTACCTGGGTTTATTCAAGCAGCTTTTCCTCAGGCCTCCTGAAGCTTATAGCAATGATACTCTTGAGCCTGCAGCCATACAGATTTTGTAATCAAAAGAATGAGACTCTAGGTGTGGCTCTGGGAATTTCCCCCCCTCTAAACCATACGGGCAGATAGGTGTAAACCCTTGAGGAAACACTTGCGGAGGCTTCTGCAAATGAATCCTACAGGCTTTGTGCTTCTGCACTTAAAATGACTTGCCACTGGGAATAACACTGGAACTGGTATTTTCACCCAGAGTGGAAGCCACTGTTTAAAGTGTTGTCATACATCCCTTTTCTTAGTAGCACCTCGAGCTGTTTATATTTCATTGAATTTAATAGTTTGCTTTCATGCTGCTGCAGATTTGCCAAACAGTTCATTTAAAAGGTACTAAAAAAAAGTTGCTGAGGTTGAGAAAGCATTGAAGAAGCAGGATTCTTCATGGGTTGAAAGACATAAGGTTGGTTTTTGTCTATTAGGTCAATTTGCTTGGTGTTTGTGCTAAAATTACCCACAGTGAACCAGTTAATAATAGTAGCATCATGGAGATAAAAAGTGCGGTTCACACAGCTTAGAGTTGTCACCTCTACCTGTTTGTAGACCTAGGAGGATATAACACTGTATCAGATTATATTATCTTTTTATTGTGAAGTTGTTAAGAGTCATAAAGGAGCAATATTTCACTGTGATCATGCTGATTTTGTAGCAAAGGGGAAGAATCAGAGAGAGCTTAAATACCAAGATTAGGGCAAGAACAACAGACTGAGTTAACTGGAATAAAAACCAGACTGTAAGACAGAGACATCTGTAATTTCAACATGTCCCTTTCACACATTTCCCTTCTCCCTGCTTCTGGATAGCTTTAGGAGAGTATTTTTAAGGTAATTTAGGAATGAGCCCAAGTCCTGCCTTTTTGGACTAAAAGTTTTGCAGCACTTCATACATTGCTGGACCACTCACCATGGGACTCCTGTTTACATCTTTACATTGTTTTACAGATATGTGTAAACCTATTTTTTCATTAATTAGCTTGTAAGCTTTTGTGGCAGGGACCAACTCATTGTTATGTCTCTGTACAATGCTTAGTCCAGTGGGATCATTGCTTATTATTCATATCAAAGCCAGCTTAAGTCTTCTCAGCAGTGTAGGCAAAATTGAATTTTGTTGCCCCTGGGAGAGCTGACTGGGTCAGTAAAGTTTTTCAAGGCACTGAGGTTCAGGGAACATGGAGGACTTTCAGTGTTGGGGGTATCAATATGTTTGAGTCTGAGGGTGCTGCAGAATAAAGTGGGATTATTTTACCTACTTAATTTCCCATCTCCCTTCAACTTGCGCTCCCCTGCTGAAAAGCAGGGGCCTTATCTGATGCCCTTTCTCCCATAGAGGCAATTTGAAGCCAGAGCCAGGAATATCAAATCTTGGCCCCTTCTGTTACTGGCTGGCTAGGATGAAAACACACCTCATGTGAGATGTGATCCAAAGAACTGATGCTTCCTAAGCACAGGAAGGTATGCAAGGCACAGAAACATGTCACACGCCACAGTGGTACACAAACACCTAAACCCTATGTGAGTGTCATCGTACTGTTGGTGGTACTTTTGTTTGGGCATCTTCAGCTTTGCAGAGACCAACTTTGCAAGCAGCACATACACAGCCTGAAAGGATAAAGTAACACACACACAAACCAGTTAATTTAATGAGCTCTGAGGCTAAGCATTAGTATGCTCACACCTAAAAGGGTCTTTGCAGGCCAGAAAAATCTTTGCGAAAGCCAGAAAAGCTTCTGTGGCTTGTTGGAGCTCTTCCTTGGTGTTGGTGAGATGCCATCTTCCACCTGTCCCAGCATGGGCGTGGATGCACACAGCACCAGCAACTGAGCAGCTCTTGGCTTTCAGCTTGCTCAGTGACCAGAGTACTCCTGATTAAACCCTCTGTTTTCTATTTCTTTATTATTATTACTGTTTTGTTTTGCTTTGTTAAACCTTCCTATGATTGTGTCTCTCTCTGTAATTTCATCTCTCCACAGATTTTTTTATAGCTCTGTCTCATGATTGCAGCAATGTCCTGAGAAATTGGATGGCAACAGGGGCTGGGGCAGCTGCTGACAGAGGATGGAGTATGGACATTACCCAAGCTTGGCTGGTCTCTAGCGTGGGCTGCATTACAGCATCACAGAAGTGTAGAAGCCAGAGCTGTGGTGTGTGGGTCAGTGAGGAATGGAGTGAAATGAAGATGGAGGAGGAATGGAGACACTGAGCCTGTGTCATTTTTTTCAGACTTACAGGAGGGCCCAGCAAGTGTGGCAACTTGTCCTACTTGTTTAAGACCATGTCATGCTCCTCAACAGTGTAACAGCAAGCAGGGACTGTGAGATGAAGGGCAAAGCAGAAACAGTGTACATCATAAATATGATTCTAGTGGAGCTTCCAAAGCCAGAACTCTTTCAATTTTGTTTGTTTGTTTGTTTGTTTGTTTTTGTTGAAAAGTATGACAAATGATAAGGTCACTGCAGCAAATCATGTTATCCCTAGCCATTCAGATAGGTCACTTGATTGTGAAAGAAAATAGTGTTGTCTTTCAAGATTCAAGCCAGCTAAAATAATGCATCTGGATAGGAAACATTTAATGCCAAAAATATGCTAGCTGCTTTCTTTAGGTGGGGAAAAATAATTAACAGCTTGATTGAAAAGGTATATTCTTGTCCACGGCTACTGATATTTCAAAACAACAATATGAAATGCTTTGAATAATTTTTCATCCCTATATATTTATTTGATTGCTTTCAAGAAGAAAGTGAAAGCGTCTTGGAAATATCTCATAATAGAGTGTGACCAAATGTTTTGAACTTTGAGAGTGTGTTATCCTTTGCAGATGATAATGCCAGTATTAACTTAGAGAGGCACCAGTCTGAATGCAGACTAACAGAAAATAAGAATAAATAATTGCTTTCAGTTATTGCCCTTTTCATAATATTCTGCATGATATAGCAAAACAATTATTACTTATAGGCATCTAACAGGAGTCCTGATCATTTTTTTCTTGCAATATTACTGATATTTCTGTTGGTAAGTCTTTAAAATATGAAGAGGATGAGGCATGTCCATGGGATAATTATCTTTATATGCTGGAGTAGAAAAGGTCTTAAATGTTCCATCTGTAAAATGATTTTGTTGCATATTAAGTGCTCAGTTTTAATTGAGAATAAAAAAGATGGGCATGATCCAGAGCTGGTTAAATGTTGCTTAGGTTTCTGTCACAGTGCTTCAAAACTTTTTCATATGCTGTCTGAAATCTGATCATTGCTCAACTTTGACATAGTGCCTTAATTAAAGGAGAGGTTACAACAACTTATTTACATGTTCTTCTGTCAAACATCTAACATATCTGAAAACAAATCCAGATAAAATGGAAAAGAAGGGAAAGGGTTGTATTAAGTAAAAAGTATTTGATGTCTGAAAAGAAATGGCCTGTAGATTTCCGTGGATATTTATGGAATCTCCAACTAGGAAACTGTCAATAGTGAAATCCCTTTTTTCTCAATGTCTTAAAATTTGTGGAATTTGTACCTGACTTTATCTTCAAATACATCAAGAGAAAGAACAGCTCATTCAGAAATGCATAGAAATCCATTAATGGGTTTATTAAAAGAAAAGATGGATGAGGAAGTTTAAAAAAATGTTATTTAAATAAATTATTCAAACTTAGCTGTTTAAGGCTGTTTACCAGAACTGTTAGGTGTTAAAAAGGTTTCTTGTCTCCCACAAGTTCCTACTCAACAGGGTGGCTTTTTACCTCTTGATGCATAGAAACTTGTGACCTCTCTTTCTACTGATGTGACATTGCTCTTCGTTTACCAGAATTCTTACGTTATTATTTTAGTTGTCACTCCTCCTTTGTTCTTATGAAAATGACACAATAAGTCCCAAGTAATTTACTTGTGCAAAATGGGATCAAAGAATAATTGAAACATAGTGGAGTGTTGTAGTAGAACAAACCAGCTTTCAAGATGTTATAACTAACTTTGACAATCTACTAGGTATTTAACGTAGAAAATGTTTTCTTTCTGATATAAAATATAGGTTGGAGGGAGGGCAGGAATTACAGAGAAAAATATGACCTTTTCTGAAGACACCCACTCTCATCTTGCAAATCAGAAACTACAGTGAGGTGCAAATGTTTCCTGCTTCATAAAGGGAACTTGTGAGGAGGAAGCAGTAATTTCTACATAATATATCTATCTTCTATAGATAAAATATGTATCTTATACAGAATTTAATTGAGAAAAAACTGTGTAAATGTGAGCCTTTTGCCCAGCTAGAGCATATTAGCAGGTTAGAGGGAAAATATGTTGTACTTGAGATTTTTGGGCATTTTGAGTTCATTTGGCTTTGTCCAAGTTTCATATGGTTTCCTTGAAAGGCTTTTTTTTATACAACATTTTGTGCATAAATGTCTTGTGGAGTGGTAAGGTTTTTGCATTTGTTTTTGGAAATACCCTGTAACCTCAGCCTTGTTGCAGATTTCTGTTAGCAGTATTTAATTGAAGATTTTCTTTTGCTTTCTCTTCCCTTCATTTTTGTTTTTCGTAAAATCTAGGCAGATATCTATACATGTACATTCTGAAGAAAACACAATCACCCAGAAAAGTTCTGCATTCCTACAAGCTGGAAGATAATAGAATTAGAATTACATTATATAGTGATCCAAAGGGTTTGTGCAGCATTTATTTATAGATATCTGCATCATACTCTTGATAGAAGAAAAATAAATAAATGCATTGGAAGTAAATTACTATTTAATTAAAAATGGTTCAAACTTCTCTGTTGAGAAGGTGATTCTCTTGATAGTGGGATTTAAACCCTTATCTCCCCTCTATGGCTATGGACATTGCCTTCCAGTTGGCAGCAAATGAGAAATTTCGGTGTAAACAGCTACAAGCAGGCAAATATTGTAGACAAACCCGGTTGCTGCTGTAGTTGTTCTGTTTAAAACCTTTGGAGATATGATTAAAGTTGAAACCTAAATGGAGATAAAGCAAATAGGCCTAGGCTAAGTCCAAAAGGTAAAGCAGAAGCGCTTTATTTATTTTTAGGTAATGAGATTACTGTTTAAATTGCATTTCGTCTCATTATGGGACTGTTAACGTCTGTTACCTCTTTTTCTGACATTAAGTTACCATATACCACATATTCCAGCTAATGACCTTTTGAGGGAGACATTTAGGACATTTCCTAGGAGAGGTTATATTCATTTTTCTACTGCAGAAAAAGATTGAATTTTTTTTTCTAACATACCAGTAAGTTAATTTATCTGATTAAGGATTAATTATAATATGGTCCCAATGGTTAGCTACCTTCGATGTAAAATTTGACTTCATATATTTCAGATTTCTAGATTAAATAGCTTGATAGTCTTTGACCTGGTATTGACCTGATGTTTTGGAAGTACTTTTTTTGAACAAGATGGGGGCAACTTCAATTAGGGCCATAATCTGGAACCTTGATTTATGCTGATGTGCATTTTTGCAGTCAAATTTTTCTATGAAGTGAATATTACTGTTAATGTGCAGAAGTATTATTCACCACTAAACTGGTCAAATCCCTGTATGCAAATGTTATGTTGAAGAGCAGGTTTTGCTCACAGATGAAAGCTGCTTGTTTGTTGTTGTTTTGGTTTTGTTTTGTTTTTCCCCCCCTCGTTTTTTGGTTTTTTAATCTAAGAGGAGCAATCTTTTATACATTGAAGTTCATAAAGATTAAACTGACCTTCTGGTATTTTTTGTGGGAGTGAACTGTGCAGCTTAAACACTTATTAATCCCTTTGTAAGTGATATGACAGAATTCTGCCACAGCAGGTCGAAGCATGAAAGGAAAATAATGTTTATACCAGCTGAAACCATTCCTGCTTTCCTTTTGAGTACTTCGGTACAGCAGACAGCTTGCTTTTCATATAAATAAAAATACTTATCAAATGATAGAACCTTCAGCATATTCTGACAAATCCAATGGCTGCAGCAGAATGTCACGCAAAGGCACTGAGCTGAATTTTGATATTATAGCCCAGATTTTGTTTTTCTAGAAAGCAGGAGTTTCTATTTTTCTGTAGTTTTTTTTCTTTTCCTTTGGATGTACTCATAGATAATAATTCCATAATAAAATGCTTATCTATTAGGAAAGCTGAGGGAAACAAGAGAATGCTAAGACAATGAATTAGTAAATTAGTTAATATCCCCAGCAAAATCTATGTCAAATGTCTAGTGAGTTAAACACTTTGTGTTTGAAAGAAACCAAACATAACTACTTGACATAAGAAGCGCATTTAAAGGAAAAAAAGGTCAAGGAGGAAATCTCTATGTTAATATGACCCCATTTAAATACATCTGCTTTCATCTTTTGTAAATTCTAAAGCACAATAAGCGGCAAATATTTCCTGCTTTGTAATAGGAACGTGTGAGGGAGAAACATTTATTTCTATCTCATGTATATTTAATGTGATCAGGAAAAACTCTTGGTAAATGTAAACCTTTTGTCTGGCCGGGGTATATTAATGGGTTGGAAGAAAAATGTTTATGCTCTATTTAAGAGTTTTGGAAAGCGGAGTTGTTGTGATTTTGTTTGAATTTAATGTTAATGGCAGTGATGATGATATTTGATAATGATTTCCTTGGGGGTACAGAATCTGTGTTTTTCAGGATTGACCATGCTATCTGAGATGGAGTAGACTTTCATTTAACTGTGTATGAGGAGCCCTGTGTATGAGCTGAGCAGATATGATGTCTAATTGAAAAGAACAGCTATGTGGCTGAGAGTAATGGAGATTAATTAATGTAGTGTTATTGCTAGAGAATTGTTTGTGATAAATTTTGCAGTTATTTTGACTACAATAGAAATATGAGAGACTGGATTATAATTGGCATGGAGCTGAAGGATGTCCCAGCTTGCCTTCCCTCACTATTGCATTTTTCCTCCATAAATATATGTTTTTTGTTTTTTGTTTTTTTTTTCCCCAGACCAGATGTCTCTTCCTGTACTTAGTTTTAGTAAATGGTTTAAATAATTGACATCAAATTCTGTAAATGTATAAACATGTCTAATGCTGCTTGCTGTAAAATTTTCCCCTATATATGTGTATCAGGGCTGTAACTGGCTCACCAAACAGGATTTGTTCAAGTAAGGATTTCAACCTGGAACAATAATGCAGCTTTAGCATCTTCCCAAACAAAATCCCATTTAATATCCTTCAATTATTCTCTTATGTCAGTTTTGATTATGTTGCAAGTACTATACAGTTTGAAACATTGGTACAATAATATTATGCTATATTCATAAAGTATTAGAAATTTTCTATAACTAGTTCAATTTGTAATTTAAAATATTAAGAGAGAAAAACAGTGGGGGTTTTTTGATCAAATTGCATGTAAAGGATGACTGCAGCAATATCAGTGAAAGGCAGGAAGCTATATCATTGCTAATCAATCTGGAGAGCTCTGTCTCTTACAGATGTCAATACAAAGTTAAGTGCTAAAATAATTGTAGTGTAGGCTTTCTCATAATTACTGTTGTTCATTTGGTATGTTGTGCAAAAAAAAGAAAAGAGGAATTTGCTTTGCAGTCAGCAGCCGCAAATCTCTAAGGAGAGGGAAAGAAGATAGCAGAAGGCTGATAGTCATCCATCATTCCTGACAATTTCACAGCCTAGAATAACTTGACAGAGACCCAGAACAAAATGTTGTTGAGAATTGAATGCTGCTAAGCTGAGTGAATTGACTTTCTGATGTCAAAGCAGGACCTGCTTGAAGTGGCTGATGATTTTGCTTTTCTGATTTCAGAAACACTGATGTTTAAACTGCCTCGTGGGATGAATGCTCAGAGCAGATTTGGAAGCTGGGGAACTGTTTTACAACTTTCTCTCTAGATCTTTTTGAGGACTTTATACGATGATTCTAGTCAGGAAGTGTGTGGGTTTGTATCCTACCTACTATTAAAGAGGATTTGATCTTTGCATCCTTTACTTCCAGACAATCATAAGCAGGCATAAAGAATCACAATTGTTTTTCCATGTCATGAAACAAGAAATTTTTCAGGACCTGACTCATGTTGTTTGAAATTGTCTTTGGGGCTGTGCTAGGCACTCTTTTACGAGCCTTGGGAAGGTGGGCTCAGTTCATCTTTGTGCAGAATATGAGAATGAATTGACTGTATTTGAATCCTCTTTTTTATTTTTTATTTTTACATTAAAACATTCTTGTGCTGTGTTTAGAATAGGTGCAAAATCTCTTCATTATAACAGTAGAATGATGCAAGTTGTTACATAGTTTTTAAGTAACATTGTTATACAAAGGGATAATTTCCCAGCTATTTATTTAGAAAAACCATGGTTTTGGAAATGTTCCTAAATTATTATAATTAGACATTTATTTACCAATAAATATTGCCAGTTTTATCTCCTATTCAAAGATTAACCTTCTAAATTGCTTACAACCATTAAAATGCATGAAGAACACAAACTGCAGGATCTAAATGGCAAGAGCTCTTGTTTTGTGACATGTTATATCTTAGAAGTGTAAAAGAAATGAAATGTAAATAGGATGTGTGGGCTAAGCATGCCATCACTGATCAATAATGCAAAAGGTTTAGCGGGTTTATTTGTAAACCTAACAGCACAGATTTAGTCAGAATGGGACCTTCTACTGTACAGGCAGGTATTTAAAGGTTAAGAAAAACGAATTTCATTAGTCTGGCGAATCCCTGCTGATCCTCCCTCTCTTTGAATTCTTTCAAATGTATTTTCACATTTCTGTTGTATTTTATTTATTTATTAATGAGCACATTACTAGTACAGTGCTTCATTGCTAATTTAACTCTACTGTAAATTGGCATAAGAAACAGATATTTGCAAAGGACCTGAATTCCCAGTAATGATATTATAGCAACTATCTTTATATTGATGCACTTATAGCTGGTATCAAAAGGTTACGGTATCAAGCCTACTAGTCTACAACATTTTACCTCCTTTTTCAGTTAGCTTAAAGAAGGTAAGGTATGATGCCTAGTAGACTGATGCATAGATCTAGCATTTTATGTCAGCCACTGCAACCTTAAAGCAGCCCTGAGGGACATAAAACTGAAAATTGGCAAGGCAGCTTTATTGTGTCTTTGTTCTAAAATAAAACAAAACCAACCAACACATTATGTAGTATAGTGCGGTCCCTTCCCTCTCCCTTCCTTTTCCCCTCATCACAAGAAGGAAAAAACCCCGAAGCTTTGTTAAGAGTTAAGGAATAAAATGCTCCTAGAGAAAAAGCTAGACATTCTGGCATTTGAAATTTAGAACAGTTAAATTCTGCATTGTCTAGAGGTCTTAACTAATCAATATAGTCTATCCAAGAAGAGGTTTCTAGGGGTAAAATAACTGTCATTGTCACAGAGTCATCAAAAGTTATTTCTTCAAATGATATCAGATCTTTTGTCTTCCATTTATTCTGTTCTTTTTCAATAAATCAGATGTGAGAGCTTCATTGATGGCAGGTTTCAATGAAGCTCTTGTATCCCATTTACTGACAGTTGTTATAACTAGGTAGCTATATGCATTTCTGTGATGTGGAAACACGCGGGAATCTTCTTTTGCAGGGAGTGTGTAAAATAGTGGATACATTTGATTTATTTTTGTATATGGATGTCGAAGAAGAATATTTGAGGTTTTAATAATTCATTATTTTCATGTACTTTTCAGTTTTAGGTTGTAAAATGAAGTTTGCTTGCAGATTGCAGAGTTTCTACAAATGCTTTTCAAGTGATCTCAAGTTGTCATCTGTCTGACAAAGATATTTTATGTGAGATATTCATCATTTTGTGACGTTTGTGTTTTGTTTACACTGCTTCAGTAATTCACTTCTGGGACTAAAACTTGCTTTTGAGGTTTAGGCACACTGCAGGATGCCAGAAAAGCATCAGATTCTTCTGTATTTGAAAGCTTTTGGGCTATCAAGAGATCAAAAGCTGCCAGAATCAAACCTGAGATGTGCCATTATAAATAAGGCACTGACAATTCTTATTGTGAGAGGTCGTCCCAGGGGTGAAAGAAGCAAAGAGAAATGAATTGCCATGGCTTCTTCAGAAGAAAAATCTGTATATGCAGTGGTACATTTCTTTGGAAACTTATGTATATATAATATACATATGTATATGTGCCATGACACATTCTGGTGCTGAAATAACTATTTTAGCTCACTTAAACATCTATCAAGATTAAAATAAATCTTATAACCTATTTGTGGTCAGCAATACCAACTGCCTGGGACAGAGCTGCCCTGGTTTTCAACTATAATTTACGCCGCTAATCTTACATTTATGTACAGAATGTAAGAAATTTAAAGAAAATATTTTTATAAATGTCAAAACAGATCTCTTAAATTTGTCAGCCTGTTTCTCAGATTTACAGTTCATGTAGTGATAAAGGATCATGAATTTTTTTATAAATTCTGATAAGTAGCAGAGGTCTTCTCAGCAAAAGTAACTACAGTAATGGAACATCATTACCAGCAGTTATGTTTCTAGTAAGACACTCTCCCTTTTCCCAGCTGCATTCTAGCAGAGTTTCTTAAATAATAAACTTGCTGTTAATGTAATTAAAACCCTGAAGCTATTTACAGAAGTCTTCATAAATGTTTATATCTGAATGTCTTTCAATCTTTCTGCTTGTTTGCTGTTGGTTAGGACGTGATGCAGAACTACTATAGTTATCGTGTTAAAACTTAGCAAGAATGCATCCAGGCAAATGCCTAGAACAACATTATTTCAAAACGATCTATAGGAATTGTTCAATAAAGAGAATGTTCCTTATATGTATAATTCAGATTCATCCTTATTGATTTGTTCATATTTTTAATAGGTTTTAGAATTGTCAGTGTTCTAGTAAAATACCGTGTAATCTGGTTTATGGTTAGGATAATAGAGTTACAAACTTGGACAAAATTTTAATCTATCCTGCAAAATTGTTGGGTTTTTGTGTGGTTTGATTTGGTTTGGTTTGTTTTGTTTTGTTTTTCCTATAGGCATGGTATTTTTCAGTTGATTACTTAAGGAAAAAAAGCCTTAAAATATAATCTGTCAGGAACAATGTGAGAAAAGGAGTTGTCTCTCCAAAAAGGGTACCTGTTTGCCATCCATTTTTGAAGATGGGAATCTTTTAGTAGGGAAAAATAATGCTGATCACATTTTTACGTCAGTGTTTCATAAAAGTTGCCATGGTATAAAGAAATATACTTAGAATGCTACTAAACTGTCTTTATACATTAAGAAAGAACAAGTGCTACTTGATGTGGATGGTTTGGTGTGGACAGGTTCTGCGTGTTGTGCTGTAATTGTCACCCGAGGAAAGAAGGTTCCCATTTTGGGAAGTCTTTGGTGGCAAAGTTTGTAAGGGGTGATAAGACAGAGGGCGAATGACTCAGCTTTCTCACTCTGGGGATCTTAGCAGCTGGAGTGAGATCGCTTTGATTTATGCCAAGGAAACCCCTAATGATCCAGAACTAGGGCAGTGCTAAGCCGTGTATTTTACCCTCTTGAGACATGCTGTGTGCTCCTCTAGCAGCTGACACCCTAAATCTGAATCACCATTTTATTTCTCACAGTCACATTCACAGCTTAAGTCTTCATTCCTGGCATATCTAAAATTCTTGTTAAATTCAGTGTCGAGTGTGTAAGGAGTACAGAAGAACATTCTCCCGTGTAATGGGTGTTTTTATTTTGTTGACAGAGCAGTGGCCCAATTTTGTGGGAAACTCCTTGTTCTTTTTGAAGGACTTTTTTTTAATTTATTTATTGGAAGTCTTCTACTCATGCCATTGCATACACTTGCTTGTTCATGTTTTTATTCCTGCTTAGTGATAAGTCAGTTCCTTTCCCTCCCAGTGCTTGGCCACCAAATTTTTGCAGACTTTTGACTTTGTAATATATGGTTATAGGCTGGCTGCTGGAGAAGTGTTCATGATGTGATAACTATAGATTTAAGTAAAATCAAAGGAAGGCTTGTCATATGCATTGCAGTAAAAAAAAAAAGTGTAAACTGCATTAGTGTTTTGGGAAGCTGTGCTTAGATTTTAAACGATACTGTGGAAAACTGAAGATAATCAGCTGTGATTAGTTTGCAAGTGAACTGAGAAAAGTCTTGTAACTTTGACTGCAAATTTTTTTTCTAATAACTTGTATCTTGTGCTGTTAGGATTTTAAAATTTACTTATTGAAAAAAAAAACAAAAAACAACAACCCTCTTGTGTCCCTTTCAATAGGAAAAAATAGAACAAAAAGTATGAAAGATCTCTTGCAGCATTATAATTAATATTGAGATGTATTAAACTACTATGTTATGGAGCAATTTTCACATTTCTCCAGAAGGATTATCAGTAACTTTTAATATTCCATCAAAATGGCATACTAAAGAGTGCAGAATTTACCTGTTAAAATACACAGAGCATCTGTAGTAGCCTCAGAGCTGGAGTCTGTTGTTATAGTTGCTCTGTAGAAGAATAAGCAACCATTTAGAGATGATATTTTCTCTACCAAGAGGGCACTTCAACACTAGTTTTTGGAAGTGAGCTGAAGTAAAATCAAATCTGTAAGATATTGAAAGGGGCTTTGGTCATATATGATATGATTTCTTTAAAGAAGATGTTCAGCACTGTACCATATTTATCTCTTTTGGAGACTCCTTTTTTGGTGGAAAATTACCAGAATTTGTGCTGAGACTTGCTCAGTGTCTGAGCAATGTTTCTGGTAACTTAATATAATGTAATACTTTCAGCAAAGTACTGCATACTCAGTACTTCAAAGCCAATAAAGATGAGCGATCCATTTTCAAATTCCTTTTATTCATACAGCATTTCAGATTGATTTACATAAACTAACAAAACAATATTACACTTAAAGTTGATCTGTAACAGTAATAAAAATGTTCCTGCATCCCAAAGCTGCAGAAACGTCACTTCCAATCTACAGTGATCAGCTGCTAAGGATAAATTGTGCCTATGGGATTCTGGCAAATCCAGCATCTTTTTCCCATATTGCTAGACTGTCTTAAATCCTGAATCAGAAATCCATCCTTATTGAGTAAAGAAGTGTGGATGTTAGCTTAACTTTAAGTCTCTGGGAACATTTAAAAGTGAGGCTAAATATTTATGTGTTTGAGAGCTTTTCCGAACATGAATGTTCCTTTATCCACGTTTAAAGCTCCGTTGGGACATGGCTTAAGTTTTACCTATGATATTTGGAAAAAAAAAAGGGACCTGACTGACTGGACTGCAGTTATACTGTATGCCCCAGTAATGCTGCATTATCATTGTTGGGTTTTTTTTTTTCCCCTCAGGTTGGGGTTAGTGCTAGGGAGGAATGACACCTGTGTTAAACAAATGCAGCAGAGGGCACATTGCTTCAAGACATAACTTTCCTATTGAAATCCTCCCAGTTCTTTTGTTTAGCAGTTCTGTTCATGACACTGCCAAACATGTTTATTCACACACTGTGAATCAGTTTTGCAAACAGACAGAGATCATCATTTGAATCTAACATTCAGCATTTCATCTTCAGAATGGGATTTTCAAAGCTGAGTACAATTCATATACCCCCTTACTATTATGGTTGGTTAAGGCAGTTCTGAGATCTTATTCTAAATGTCAAATAGACAGGTACATGAAAATAGCAGGATCTAGATGAAATTTCTTTCTACTTACCCTTGGGTTTTCTTTGGAAGCACAAAACTTTGAATAGTCTGTTAGTACGTGAGTTGGACACTTGGAGTAGAATTCAAGGTAGTGAAAATGAAAATAAAAGAAATAGTGCTGAAGTACTGTAGAAATCATGAGCAGTTTTTTTTTTTTTTCAAATCAATACTACCTGCTACTGGTTGTCAGTGTTAAGATTCCAGTGTACACTAACATATTGATTACATTTTCTTATAGAAATTGGTGAATGTTGCAGTATTGTAAAAGGGTTCAGCTAGAAAGAGCAAAACAACAACAACAACAAAAAGAGTATTTTAACAGTGCAGTAAAAATAGGATGGATTAGTAATTTTGCAAAAGAAATCAGGAGGGTATGTGCTATAACAATGTCCCTTAGTTTCATGACATTGATAACATATAGTTTATATTTTTCTACAAAAAAAAACCTTTTCTTTGGGTATTTTTTTTCATCAGCACTGCACCTACTCCAGAAAGGATCAAATTCTGTGTAAATATAGAGGAACTTTACAATCTGGGACAACCTTTATTCTATTACTATTCAGAACTACTGCATGGAAGAACATAGAAGTTTCAAAGGCTTCATTTAATAGGAACCAAAATGCTTGAATTGAAAAGAAAAGAAAACCAGGCACATCCATGAATAACCTGGACACAAAGCCCATCTGTGCTTAGTTACTGGACAAGTAACTAGAGAAATGTTGTATGTTTGCAATGCTATGATCCCAGTAACATAACCAAGACCACTGTCAGCAATAAGTAGTTGTTATACACATCAAAATGTCTTTGGTTTTGTAAGCCATCAGAAAACACTGAGGCAAAGTTGTTGGTGCTGGATTTGAGCTCTCCCATATATCCTGTCTGTGAGCAGAATGCTCCTGTTATCTCCTTCCTTTTCCCTCACAGGTTTTTCTCCTAAGCTCCAGAGAAAAAAATAACTTTTAACTGTGAAAAAAGCCAGCTGCAAAAATCCAAAGTAAACAATTGCTGGAAAAGCTTCATCCAAAACTCTCCAACAACAGGGCTTTCTTTATCTTCCTTTTGCTTCTCACAAGGACCTACACCAGAAAAGGCTTTTTCATTCTCATCTTCCAGCCTGGGTATCAGATGGATTGCTGTCTAGTGTTTGCATGCTATTCAAATTGTGATTATTACCTTCTATGATTTCAAGGACTGAGCAAAACTGTGATCCACACAAATACCACTGCCACTCTCTCATTGTTAGTGCCACTCTTACTGTCTTGCAGGATTTCTGTGAGACTGTCAGTTTTCAGCACTCCACCTGCACGCTTTAAGCTTGAGTCCTTATGGCTGTGCATAGCTCTGGTATCCATCTTAAATGTCTAATCATTTGGTACATGTGGCTCTTGTTGGTAAGGGAGGCTTTGGTTTGGGATGACAGGCTGACCATTGCACTTTATGAAGAGCCCAGAAAAACAGACTTTGTAGAGAAGGAATAGCGGGTGAGCAGGATGCTCCCACATGATCTTGGTCAGTGCTTGCTACTTCATTCTCTGATCTTCAGTGGCACACCTTATGCTAGTGTTTGTAAACATGGGCTACTATTTAAGAGGTTCCCTATAACTGTGATGCAGTAACTTTTCCTGGCCCATTTCCCCTTTTCCAGATTGATCTTATTGTTTTGAAGCTTCCTGTGGGCCCTGTACTAGGAACAGGATTTGGACCAGAAAACATTTAGTTGATAGCATTATCTTTTTGAATCACTAAGGATATATAAATATTCTTACTATTTAAAATCCTACCAAACTTTGCAGCATTTCTTTTCACTGGCTAAATAATTTCTATTAGGAAAAGGAAAACTTAAGTCTTTTCAGCTGCTTCCTCTTGAGGGATGCAAGATATCAGCAAATTTTGATAACACGTTCCAGAAGAGCCAGCTGTTATGATCCACCTGCAGCAATAATATTGATTGAAAAGAATATAGAACCTAAGCATGGATAGCTTTTGTAATTATGCAGAAAGTTTAATACATGACTCTACTTCAAATGTCATCTGGCAATGGCTGAAACATGGCACGGTACATATTAGGAAATAGGTTAGCTAGATGAAAAAGTCTCAGTGAAAGACCATACAGTTTCTTTATTTTATTTTTCAACGGGTTCCTGAAAATATTACCCTCGTTTAAAGAGAAATTCAATGACAAGGCCAACAGGGCTCAGACATCCTGTCAAATATCGAATAAAAAGTTGCTCACATGTATTCCTGTAGCTCTGCAATTTCCTAGCAGTGTAACTAGAAGTAGCTCTTTTGCAAAGACTGTGTATATATGAAAAGATGGGAAAAAGAAAAGTAGCTGATTAACTAAAGATGCCTTTTTTTTGCAACTCTCGTGACCGTTTGCTATAAAGAATGGAAAAAGTTTGTCACAAAGCTTTCAGCTTCAACCCTGTTTTAAATACAGAGGTAGCCTGGTTATATGGCCTGTCAGGGCCTTTAATATTTTCTTTTTGATGAATCAACACAATACAATATATGTCTTGGGGCAGATTTGCAATTCTGTTGGAAATTTTGACCCAAGGGAGCAAGGAATGTGAGTTGGTCTAATTGCACCACTACTGGCTTTCTAAACTGTCATTTTTGAGTTTTGGGGTGAAAGTTTCAGATTATTGATGTTCAGATAAAAAGTAAAATCCTAAACAGAATGTTGAATGCTGTTGGCAGGGCAGGGTCTTCAACAACAACTTTGCCATTTTTCCAAGAAAGGTTGAATGAGGAAGCCTGGAGTGACTCTTGCTCTTGCCATGTTTAAGGCCAAGAGGTCACACACAGAACCCAGATAAGCAGCCAGTCCATGGCATGCCACTGAGCAGGGAAGAGCAATCTCTCTGTTGATCCCTTTGAAAGCTTTCTGCTAGAAGTTGGCCTTCTCCACAGCAGCCTCCTGCTGCCCTAGACCTATGTGAGAGAAAACTGATGTTGACAGTCAAATTCCAAATGGGAAATGCTGCCTTACACATCTGTTACATCTCCTGTGGGTCTGTGCTTAAGCGTATTTGTTTGGAGGTGAAGAGAGAACTGCCAGAAAGAACAGATAAGCAGGACAGGTGCCTAAGCTGGTAATTATTTAAAGTAGTATTTTTTTTTAATCATTAAGATAGAATTACACCCCATTACCTGGACAGCTCTAGTACAGTTTGAGTGCTGGTCTATCATGAACACCAAGAATCTCTCAAATACACAGCTACCATGATAAACACTAGGCTCATTTTATAGTTAGCATAGCAGAATATCAGAGGTCTTCCTGTATTAAAATCCTTTGAGCCTTATTTTAATGTTGCTCTTTGTATCATCCCAGACTTGAGCGGCATTTCTGTCTTTTAAGTAACTAAATGAAGAGCACTACCAAGGGAAAAAAACCCCATAAATCCTCAGATTCACAAGCTGTAGAGCATCTTGTGCAGCACTTTGCTGAGACTTCCTTACCTTGGGAGGGCTCCACACTTTCCAGTTAACAAGATACAGGTGCAACCGATGAGTGAGTCTGGTGGAGCTCGCTGGTCCCTGGCATCCTCCCTCCCTCTCTCTCTCTCTCTCTCTGCAGGTGAGATTTATTTTCCCCTCCTGAGCATCATCAGGTTTTGAAAACTCCTTAGCTGAAGAGGAAAAAGCTAAATGCCTTCAATATTACAAACTTTTCCATTTGAAAGGGTGTGTGTGCCTACAAAGGGAGAAAGAGAGTATAGGTTATTTAAAAATATTAGCAGGAATGAATGATTTAAATTTTGAAAGGTCAGAAACATGGGATTTCTAAGTTTTTCTTGGGGATTTTCCACAAACCTGACTCTTACTTGACTTGTTTCTTCAGGGTTGCTAACAGTTGCAGGTGACACTTTTTTTCCTCTCCATTTTGAAGTCCCTCCAGCGTGATTTATTTTTGTATAGCTTTGTATAAGGTGCTTTGTCAGGAAAGATCCCCAAGACCTTCTGACACAAATACAGAAATACAGCAGTTTTTGTGAGAAGGCAGCAGTCCCACGTTGCCAGTTTCTCACATTTAGAAGTGGTGACTCAAAATCTCACAAGTCATGGGGTTGAGTTGAGAAGTTCATTTTTCTTTTCTTTGTATGTTTTTCAGTTTGTTTTTTTTTTTTCTTCATCCTTTTAAAGGGATGGAAACTTACATTTATAAAAGAGAGAGGATTTTTAAAAGAAGAAGGAAGGAAAGGATAACCAAGATTCTTGCCAAAGGCAAGAGCCCAGCACACTAAAAGCTGCAGGTTTCAGGAATCCACAGAAGACTGTAATATCTAAAGAATCAGGAGGACAGGAAATCAAGACACCAGGCGGTGAAAGTGAAGCAAAGCCCCATGGTATCCAGGACCTTTGGATCTTTAATGCTCATTGAGAGCACAGGAGCTCAGGCTTAATTTCAGCTGAAGGGTCTTAGTTTTACTACTTAGTGCCCACTTCTCTTATTTTGATTGGTTAAAGGATGCAATTGTTCCTGCGTGACTTCAAGCAATTGGTCCCCAGGTACTTGGGCAACTCGTAGTGAAGTCTGTGTCGTACCTGTAGCGTGCAGCATTATCCACTGCACTGATATTATTATGCTATTACTACTAAATATATTATATAATTGTTAATATTTAATATGTGTATGCTACATCAATATTAAGGATCCTTGACACTTCCTACTGCAAACTCTATTTTTGGTTAGTTATAACTTCACATACTTGTAATGATTTGACACAAAATTTTCTGTGCCAGGTGTCTGCCTCAGGCGGAATTTTGTGGTGTTCTTTGGTTTGTTTGCTTTTTTTTTTTTTTCTTTCTTTTAATGTCAGCCAAAGCAGCTCAGCTATTTTGAGAAGTCGGCTAGGGAAAACCATGCAAAATAAACCTCACAGTCTCTTTGAAGAGACCTAGCATGTCCTTATCCTGGGGGAAAGCACTTAACCTTTGACAAAGGTGTGACTTTTGGATAGCTGCTTCAGTTGGTAGGTTTAGATGGAAAGCCAGAATGTGGGTGAACAAAGAATGTTTAAGATGTCACAGTTCACCCTGTGCTCACACACACCTGCTGGAATATGATGTCCCATGTGTCCATCCACACTCAGTGCCTTCAGCTCCAATCTAAAATCTCCTTGGTGCGTCCTTGCCCTCCAAAAAAACCAACTGCTCCTTCCAGCCCTAGACAGGACATTGCAAATTTCTGGTAAGAAGACAAAATGTGAGA
Organism: Megaceryle maxima; assembly: GCA_024605025.1. Lineage (NCBI taxonomy): Eukaryota > Metazoa > Chordata > Aves > Coraciiformes > Cerylidae > Megaceryle > Megaceryle maxima. The sequence continues at coordinate 21,011 of JANHGN010016678.1, forward strand.
CATTTCAGCCATCTTTTCCCATCGTGTTCAAGGTTCATATTTATCTTGCCCATGCTAAAAACTCTGAGCATCCCTTAACTAACACCCAATTCAGTTTTTAATTACTGAAATAGGTTTACAACAGACTATTGGGAAACACAGATTTAATCAGTACATTTTAAGGCTAAAGACAGTACCAAGCTTTTCCTTACTTTCCTGTCTTAATGATCTTAGCAACAAGACACCTCCAAGTGCCTAATTGCTATAAGCAGTAGGGTAAGAGGACACGTCCCTTCTTCTCTCAGTAGGCAGAACATACCTGCCTTGTCTCATATTCTCCAACTTCTGTCTCAGATCTGGCAGTCCATGCACAGAGCCTGAGACTGCAGCAGTTGTCTTCCCTCATGCTGTGAAGTCACAACACATCCTGATGAACCCTTCTGGATGGAATGGTTTTACTTGGTGGTGTCCCGAGAGGCTTTTCTACACCAGGCCTCTTCCACCTACCCAGAAGCTGCAGATCAGTTTGTCAGAATAATGCAGTAGCTTGAAAATGGATCAGAACTGAAGTGAAATCACACAGTTACGATTTCTGGTTACAGCATCAGTTTGAATTGCTTCTTTTAGTGGTAGTCATACCCTTCAAAATGATTACAAGTATTGTCATTTTTTATTGTAAAGATTTCTGCCATTTTTCTCTGGATTGATGCTCTGGAGAGCAGAGCAATTTCTAGGGAGTTTGTAAGTAAATTTAATCTAGTTTTATTTTCTTAACTTGATGCATAAAAAAAAAACAAAACAAAAACTATTGCTAGGGTTTTGTTTTTTTTTTTTTTTTCATTTTTTAGTATTGGAATAGTGGTGCTTATTAAATGCCACCCATTGTACATCTCTATAACATGTGAAAACATACAGAAGACTGATGATTTCCTTATGAAAGAGTGTTTTAATATGCGTAGTGTGTGTCTAGTTCTGTTGCACTTTTACAGTGAATTCTGATGTGTTAAAGAATGTCAGAACAGACAAAAATTAAACTTAAAATTAGATTTGTTCAGCAAACATTTGATTGCTGTATCACAACCTTTTTATTATAGCATTCAGTTCAAAGCTGTTTGCCTACCTTATTGAGCAAGCTGCATATTTTTCCAGCTAAGGTGTGTGTAACTGTAGTCATTACATTTTCACACACTTCACTGACTGAGCTGCATGGACTACTTTAACCATCACCAGGAATACTTGACTGAGTTCAGCTGCTTACTTGAGTGCCTCAGTTTGTGTATTTTATTACTTCAGTGGTGTATGTTGATAAAGTTCTGTTCTGTGCTGTTCAATTTTTGGTTCTGCCAATCTCGGTGTATACCATGCTGAGAGAACTGCACGCATTGCTAACTGTTTACTCCATGGTGAATGGGAATGGTTGAAATGTTATTATCGGCAGTGTTTTGTTAAATGAGCTGCATATTTTTGTTTTTATATACGTTGCTTACCCAGTTGTATACATTTGCCCAGCTCATTATACAAAATAAGCTTGATTGGAATAAGAACATTCTCTACCAGCTGTCTGCTCTGAGTCAGTATGTAACAAAATTAGCAACTTTCTCTTTCCAACAGTGACATGATTGCATCCAAAGTTTAAGGCAATTGGTTTGGAGATCTTGTTTGTTTCATTCACTCCATGAAAACACCAAGATTAACAAACGAATTTGTTGCAACTTAATTTGTTTTCACAAATATGAACAGAGTTAAGTAACAGGGGAAAAACTCAGCATTCTAATACGGGAAAATGCTTCCATGTAGAGCATGGAATACACAGAGACCTAAATATCATTATCTAACTTAAAGCCATACATTTGATAAGAAGATGGAAAATAACTAGAGACTTTGCAAGGCTGATATTTCATTAGATGAGCAATATCCTAAATACTTAAAATTACAAATATAACATTTTGTAAATTAAGTGTATGCTTTCATCAAGAGTTATAAAAATAAGCTCATCTCGTAACTGTTAGAAAATCTCAAAATGCTGCAATAGACAAAATACATGAAAACTCATGTACAGGGATGTGTAGTTTGCTAATTAACTATGGTACAAAATTGAATTAACATCTTTCTTAAAGTGTTTTTCTCAACTCGATAGTTTTTTTGAGTCAGATTCAGTAAAACCTACAGGTTATTCTTAGATTTTGTTAGACTAATTTGCAGAGTATTTGAATACTCAGCAGCTTGTGCTTCCATTTACAAAATCTTCAGTGCTACCTCACCTCAAACAAACTTTCTTAATTTTCTTGAGTACAGAGATTCTTAATTAGGGCTCTGTAGTTTACATGGATTCCTACCTGCTCCATGTATAAATACAAATGTGCTTGGCTCCTGTTGTCAGTGTCCCACTGCTGGCTGCTTTCACTTTAATGTTAGAATTCACTGTTGTCTGAGCAGACTGCCTGGAAAGTCCAGATTTGTTTCTGCAAAATTTTACATATGGAAGCTTAATTGATCTGACTGCTTTATTCAAAATTGTTTGATTTCAAACAGTGGCCATTTAATTCTCAGACTTTTCTTCAACCACTGTTTAAGAATGTAAACATCACCGTGTTGCTTCTAAAAACAAAGGCTTGAATACCTAGGGGCAAATCTTAGTGGTCTGTCTTTACTGATACCTACAGAAAAGAAAGATACAAATGGAATCTATTAGTATATCCCAAAACATTAGATCAAAATTAATTTCATCTTCATATTTCATTTTTTTTCCATGTACATTAATGTTGGGTATGAAAAGAGTATGACCAAACAGGTATACTGGATTTAACATCTGAAAAGTGAATGCACTATATGAGATGAGTTAGATCCAGCCTAGACTTTCTTAACAGAAACAGAGTAATTAATTTTACATAAAATGACTTACAGCAGACAGATGTTAGAGGAGAGGGGTTTGTCTCCATTTTGTTTTTTCTTCCACCATCATGAACTTACTTTCAGTATCAGTCCATTACCAGTAAAGATCTACTTTTTGCTTTTCCTTTGAACTATTAAGTATCTGCTACAGTTTCCCCAAAGTTATCCCCGTAAACTAAAATCAGGGTTTGGACTTTTTCTTCTTTTTATCATACCAAAAGTTGGCTACGTGTATTTTCTACTGTGTAGGTATCCTGTACAGTTTTTGCCAAAGGCAAGAGCTCAGCCTATCCAAGTGAAGATAAATATTCCTTTCTTTGGGGAAAGAAAACCAAAAATCATTATTTTTGTCCTGCTGTTGTGTGAGGCATAAGCAGGCTGAAAGAAGCAACTAAGAAGCTTTAAGAGACAAAACATTCTTCTGGAGAAACTGGCTGCTCATGGCTTGGACCTGTGTACTCTTCACTGGGCATAAAACTGGCTGGATGGTCGGTCCCAAGGAGTGGTGGTGAATGGAGTTAAATCCAGTTGGCATCTGATCACAAATGGTGTTCCTCAGGTCTCAGTTTTGGGACCTGCTCTTTTTAATGTCTCTGTCAATGATCTGGATGAGGGGATCAATGCGCCCTCAGTAAGGTTGCAGATGACACCAACTGAGTGGAAGTATTGATCTACTTGAGTTTAGGGAGGCTCTACAGAGGGATCTGGACAGGCTGGATCAGTGGGTTGAGGCCAATGGTATGAGGTTCAGCAAGACCAAGTGCTGGGTCACAACAACCCCATGCGATGCTACAGGCTTGGGGAAGAGTGGCTGGAAAGCTGCCCAGCAAAAAAGCACCTGGGGGTGTTAACTGACAGCCGGCTGAATACGAGCCAGCAGTTTGCCCATGTGGCCAAGAAGACCAAGACAACCCTGGCCTGTATCAGAAATAGCGTAGCCAGCAGGACTAGGAAAGTGCTTGTCCTCTTGTCCTCAGCACTGGTGAGGCTGCACCTTAAATGCTGGGTTCAGTTTTGGGCCCGTCAGTACAAGAAAGATACTGAAGGGATGGAGTGTGTTCAAAGAAGGACAAGCTGGTAAAAAGTCTAGAGCACGTCTTATGAGGGGCTAACTGAGGGAACTGGGGTTGTTTAGCCTAGAGAAAAGGAGGCACAGGGGAGACCTCATTGCTCTTTAAACTACCTGAAAGGGGACTGTAGCAAGGTGGGGGTTGGTCTGTTCTCCCATATAACAAGCAATAGGGCAAGAGGAAATGGCCTCAAGTTGCATCAGGGGAGGTTTAGACTGGACATGAGGGGAAATTTCTTCCCTGAAAGGGTTGTAAAGACCTAGAACAGGCTGCTCAAGGAAGTGGTGGGGGGGGATACCTGGAGGTATTTAAAAGACATGTAGATATGGTGCTTAGCCACATGTTTTAGTGGTGGTCTTGGCAGTGTTAGCTTAAAGGTTGGAATTGATGATCTTAAAGTTCTTATTCCAACCTAAATGATTCTGTTATTCTCTTCTATGAAGAAGTTGGAAGGTTTTCATGAGGACTGCTACCCTGTCTCCCAGCTTCCCACTGACCTCTCTAACACTAACTGCAGCAAATGCCACTTCCTTTGCTGTTTTCAGATCTGAGTAAGCTCTTACTTTTTATGTCTAGGATACCTACTGATAAATCAGCATGCTGAATTAAAATCATTTCAATATCAACACAGTGTGAAACAACATGGACTGCAAAAATACTAGGAATGAACAGGGTGTCCATTTATCTGAGATCTCTGGAGAGTAACAATAATTCATAAGACACACGCCTATTCTGTATATTTTCTGTGTGTATTTTTATGCAGCTGGTATATGCAAAACACATATAAACTCTTTCATAATTTATACCCGACCTTTGTTTTTGTTTGTTTTTCCTTCAGAGAGTGATTTTCAATGTTGTCAACTTCAGTAAAACCAAAAGCCTCTATAGAGATGGGATGGCTCCAATGGTGAAATCCACAAGCAGACCAAAATGGTGAGTTATGCGTTCAAAGACTTGCTTCATGAAACAAAAGCAGTTTACTAGGCACTTGTAGCAAAGTCCTTCGGGTTCATCTGCAGCCTTTTGTAAGAATAGGAGAGAACTTCAGTGCAAAAGCAGTGTTGTGAGGACAGATTCTCCTTGGAGCAGGACTGTATGAATTCTGGAGGCTTTGCTGTGACGGTGTGTTGCAGTGCTGTGTTTTAAATATCATGACTGAAGTGATGTCCATTCAAGCAAAGTGAACAGGCAGGTCTTGGGCCAAATTATTTTTCAGACATTCTAACCATCCAGCTGTTAGGACAGTCCCTGTCCCAGTTTTGGTTTGTATCAGCCAGCAGTTTCCTAAACGAAGCCTGCAAACAATATGGGAGATGGACTGGACCCGGTCTGGTTCTGAAAGGCTGTTTGGGTTTGTTCTCCCTGTTTTGGGATGGTTGGAGTTTAGTGGAAGAATGTGAGCTCTTCCACGTGAGTTGACCTCATGCATATGAGCAGCTTTATTCAAGACAAAAGACAGTCAGAAAACCTAGTCAGAAACTGCACAATATATACCAAACCAGAAAGGCATGTGCATATGAAACCCATGAATGCCCATATAGAGGGTACGTTTTCTCAAAGCAAATGTAATGAAATGTCTACTGTGAATAATAATATGTAAGTCTAATGAGTCTTAATGCATGCAGGGCTCCCAAGAATTATATGATTTGCCTTTAGCTAGGAGACTTGTCTGAATATGGATGGTGAGGTTAGGCCCTAAGTGTACAGTAATGTATTCTTGTAAGCCTTTACAGCTGCTACTTTTTATTGGTTAATTAATAATACATTTGATGAAGCTGCACATTATCTGCACCTTATAAATATATCTTTCTTAAACACTTCAACTGTCACAAAGTTTCTGCCCACAAGATGTTAACCTTTGGTGTTCATACGATCATTGCTATTGTTTGGCTTGCTATTCCTATGACCAACAGAGAGGGTGTTTGAGTTTTTATATAGATGATAAGGTCATCTGGACAGAAGAGCTGTCTCACGGTACAGTTAGTGGATGGAGTCAATTCCAGCTCAATAGGAGCATGTAATAACATTGAAAATTAATTAAAAAAATCCATTGTGTTTAGTGTTTTTGTAGCAAAAGTCATGTGAATTGTGTTTACTATTTAACTTCAGAAAAATCTTTTGGGGCATTTCAGGGCCATATTTATCAAGCACACTTTAATCATCTTTCAAAACCTTTTCCTTCTCACTGGGGTCTGGTATTTGCAGCTAAGTATACTGCGTGTTAAGTTTATCTATAAATCAGATATTGCTTTCATACAAATTTTATGCCTTACTTTGGTTTCAAATTAAAGTGTAAATCTTACAAAACAATGCAAAATGGGCTGCTTTTTTTTTTTTCTAGAACATATAAGCTCCTGTGCTATTTTTAAAACAGATTTCTCTTCCATTTCCCTGGAGATCTATTTATTTTTGTGTTTTGTATTTTTAGGGGATGTATTTTGCTCCCATGAAAGTGAGGAATGAATAACATAGCCTGGAGCCAGGCACAGTGTAGGCAGCAGGTGCTGAGCAGCTTCCTTGTACAGGGCTACTACCATATTTAATCCTGTTTCAGAAATTCTAGCTGATTTTTTTTTTCTTTATAAAGATCATTGTTTTATTAATATATTTTTATTTTTTTCTAATAGCCTGTGTATGAAAACATCTCACTGTACTTTGAAGGTGCACATTAATTCATACTGTTATCAGGGAACTTAGTGATACCGGGGTCTACTCTATTTCTGTCCTGATGTTAATAGGAGTTATGCATGTGTTTTCCAAGTGGGAAAACACATATATTATTTTCAGATGTATGCTTTTTATTAGAACTGGTTTCTGTTTGGATTATGCCTTTTGCAGTTACCTCTGTATCTTTTTCTATGGTGTTCCACTGAAACCTGTAAACAAAATTGTCTCTTTCTCTGCTGAAATAAGATTTACTAGCACTTGGAGCTGCTAACGCAGCGTACAGGTATTTGTGGTCCTTGAACATGAACTGGGCAACATCCAGCTGCATCGATTTGATCCTGTTTGGTGCTTTGTATTTATTAGTCTAGTAAGCAATACTGAATCATTCAATACTGAAAAAGTGCTGAGGTTTACATGAGGGTACTCAGGATTCAGAATCGTGGGCAGAAACTATTGGAACTCTCCACCTTATATTAAGATTTCAGTCAGCATAGAAGGTGAATGGATATAATATAATTAAATCTGAAAATTATATATTAATCAAAAGAAGTTGTAGAAATACAAAAGATGCTAAAAGGAAGAAGATTACCAGAAGCCATGGTCTCCAAATGTTCTGTAACTGAGCTCAGTCCTTCATCCCTGAACTCTTCTGTGCTAAATATTTGAGGAACTCATCATCATTGTGTCTGCCTGTGGAGGCATGTGAGCCATACTGAAATTCTCCCAGCTTCCTCTGGCTGCACTGATAGAAGCGATGCTGTGTCACATCTAACTATTCCTTCTTTATGCAAGCAGGTCTGAGTTTTAGGGTGATGAAGTGTCTGTTTTCCTTTTTGCATTTGAGAGAGAGGTGCATTACTCCTCTTAATAACAGCTATTCAAGCCTGACTTATGCCCTTTTGATTTAAATGAGAAAGTTCCCACTGTATTCAGCGTAGAATTTGACCATATTGCTTGCAGAATCCTGCATATCAAAAGCAGATTGGCCTCCAGAGACTGTGAATTTTAATGTTTGTTTTGAATGTGGTTACGCAAACATGGCTCCGAGCTTTGCAACATTTTGTGAGTTTGATTCTTGACTCTGGAACAAATCACTGCCAAGTGCACTTGAAGTAGAGAGTGTGTCAAACACAGATCAACATTTCTGACCTGTATTCTCTTGCCCTGTGGGGTAAGATCTTTAAATGCAGTCAGCATCAAGGTTCAGCTCAGTGTTCCTGATGCAAATGGAGTACATCACTGTCATCAAAGCACTCTATGTGGACACAGATGTTCTGGTGTTGACATTCTTCTCTTTTGAAGTAAGACTTCTCATTTCCAGTAATGAGCTACTTAAAAAGAGGAAGAAGTATGCTGAAAGATAAGGAAAAAAGTAGATTTCATGGTAAAGAAAAATGTTGCTTTTTAAAGAGAGAAAAAAAAAAAAATCTGATAAAAATGATACCTATTTTCACCATACACAGTAATGGATTTACTGAATATTCTTTTCTAGAGGGATACAGCAAACTAAAAAAGAGCTAACTAGGTTAAGTTCTGTGTCCCTCTACCCATTTTTAATGTGTTTTCCGTGGAGGCACTATGTCGACACTAAATAGTGTGGGGTTGTGTCAGTTGCATCAGTCAAATTTCACTGTAAGGAATCGGAGTTCATACGTAGAAATGCAGCATTGTGTCACACCATGTTACATCAGTTGCAGTTCACAGAAAACTGGACAAGATGAAACTCAAGATTTTATTTTAAGCTCATGGAATATGCCACGTCTGATGACTTCACATTTTTACTTTAAAGAAGCTGGTTGTTCAGTAGTATATTACCAAGATTTTAGAGATTTTTTTTTTTTCCTCAATAATGACTACTACAAACATAAAAAGCTCAATTACTATTATAGAGACCAGTTCTGTTTTGACCGGGTCTTTTTAATTTGTCTCATTTGTGGAGGTGAAGAATTTGAAGGTAGATGGATTTGAGGAAATAAGATTTTTGTTATGCTGATTCAGTTTCTCCTGTAATCTTTTTATTTGCTGCTTCATTTAAGTGCAGCTTAATTTTGCTGCAGTTTCTTAATCATGAATTCACACTAAAAGCTCTGCCCTTGGAAGGTATTATAAACTGCCATGTGGTAGGGCTATGCCCTACCATGTGAGCATAGCAGTGGAAGACCATTTAAGTACATATACTGCACTATTATATTGATTGTACAAAGTTTTACAAGTTTCCCAAAGTGAAATAGAAGAGTGAGTTGTTCGAGAGGCAGCAGATTTTCCAAATGATGAAGTGAGCAAATATTCCCTTTGGGCAGAGAACAGCTATAACTCTTGATTATTCAGTGTGAGCATTGCCTCATTGGGGACATTAGTTTTTCAAATTGTGCTAATCTTTTAAAAGTAACAACTGGCCACTCATCACCTTAGGTATTTCAGCAAGATCATGTGCAAAACTCTAATTAGTATTTATAGAACAGCAACTCCTCCCAGTAGAATAGTAGCGGTAGCTGGCAAATATCTGGTTGACACCTGTTAAGTCTTCAGACATCCATTGTATTTTATTCTGCATTTCAAATGAGCAGAGAGCAGTAGGTGAAGTCCCCGTAATTAAGGGATAAAGGATAACAAATAACATGGTTCTTGAGTGGATGAAGACAAGGTTAAAGGCTGTTCTGCAGTTGTGATGCTGTATTTCAGGAATTGTTTGTTTGTAAGTAATAATGCTAGCTAAAATATTATGGAACCTTCAGCATTTGACAGGATTTATGTCTAGATTTACATGTGTTTTGTTTATAATGTCAGATTTCCAACTGCTTCTTGGCAAAGCAGCTTTCTTCCCTGTCTTTTACCTCGCTCGGCATTGATGGCTTTTAACTGGATAGCTGCCTTCCCCAGCAAGCACTCCGACACCTCTGTTGCTATAACATCTACTGGTAAATACAACACATTGCTTCTCATGCATTTTTCCTTTCCAGTAAACCTGGGAGTACAGAAGAACTTCTAGGTAATTAATTCAAATTTGAATCTATATCTATCTTGGTAAATATTGTCATGATGTGGAATTTTGGTAGACATTGAGAAAAGCAATGCAAGTTTTATGAACAATACTCCCATATGTTCCATTCATCAGAAGGGGACAAGACTGAGAAAATCTGAATTTTGAGTAGCTAAAATGTGTTGTTTCTTGCCAAGTTTCTTTAACATTTGTGTCTACAATGCAGTGTTACAATCACTGCCATGTCTATCAGGCTGCATTATACATTCAGAGGCTTTCAGCAGCATTTTTAGTATGTATTTATATATCTTTAGCCATAAGATAAGCTGTTTGTGAAATGAGCTGTCATTTGTGGTGAAACAGTTTGAGAATAAAGCACTAAATATATATATAGCTTGCTAATCTGAAAGACTAGAACTGCTTACTATAATATATATAGCTGGCTAGGGTTAGTGATAACATCATCTGAATTTAGGTATAGATGATGAACAAGCTGTTAGTATTACCTGATTCCTTCCTTGGCCTATTTTACAACTTTGGCTACTCTCTGAAGTTTGTCCCTTTGCCAGTTTTATAATGTAATGTGTGCTTGTTCTTGCTTTCAAAAGCATTCAGAGGTTCAGAAATGTTTCCCATGGCACAGGTATGTGTCTGCCAGGTGCGGATCTGGCTCCTCAGAGCTGCTCCCTCCCTTGTGTTCCGCATAGGATCAGCAGACTGGGAGCTTGCCCATGTTATAAGTAAACTTTCAAGGAAGAGAAAGAGGTTTTAGTCTTGGTCTGGTTCATCCCATAGATCCATAACCAGCTGTATGGGTCCAACTGGAGGAGCAATGAGAGTGGTGGGAATAAGTAGCTGGAGCAGAGGTGAGGCAGTGAGGATAGCAGCTGCTAGGAAAATGCCTAGAGAATTGGCTGTGGAACCACAGCCTCCATCTCAATAACTTGTAGCATTTTATTTGGAGAAAATAGGGAACAAGACATTGCAGTATTGACCTTTTAGAATCCCATATCGAGTGATAAGCAGGAGTAGTTTTGACTTGGACTTACTCTGGCTCTTTGTAAGAAAATTAAATGTTTTTAGACAGTTTTGAGGTTGGCATGTGTATGAAAGTAAAATAACTGCCTTTAAAATCAATCCCTGGGTAAATTAATGTTTGTGTGAATCTTGTGAAATAACAAAAGAAACAGACTGAACCACTCTACAAACCAATAAAATAAATGCACTCTCTTCCTCTTTCCCAGCAAAGGTAGCTATTCCTGGGAATGTAGAAGTAGGATACATATCACTCTTACCAACAACAACTTTTATGGAAATAGAGGAGAGGTTATATTCTGCTGACATGCAGTATGAATCATATCCCAAAATTAATGTGTTTATTGTGCAAACTAAATGGGATTAGTTTGTGGCAAGAAAGAAAGTGGCATTTTATTAACTGGATACTTTACTGGAAATGTAAGATACATGGAATTATGTTGGGGAAAATTAATAACAAGGAAATTAAATTAATATAAAAGAAGGCAAATGAATTTTAAGATTCAAACAGAAAATAATGAAGAAGCTGCAAAGGACTGCTAAGCCATCATTTAAAAACCCTGGTTATTTTATATGTATGTGTGTGTTTCCTCATCATTTATCTGACTGATCTCCTATAAATCAATTTATTTAGATTACAGCAGAGTCAAAAGGCCCCAGCCAGGATCAAGACTCATTGTGCTTAGTGCTGTGGAAACACATAAACAGACAAAGTCCTTTTTCCAGAGTTGTGAAAATTTTATGATTGATTTCAGTAAGAGCAAAGTTAGGCCAATACTGAGCACTTCTGAAAATTCCATCCTTAAAGATTTATTCCAAGCAGTAACTGTTTAAAAAATGACATACTGCTTACATAAGAGTCTAAATATTTGATGGTTATAGTATTTACATCTAAAACACCAGAGGCTATGTGCTTTAATACCTCAATCTGTTTCCCATATACTCTGTCAACATGAGTTCCCTGCATTGATTGAGGGCACTCTGTGATCCCTAAGGTCGTATTCATGAAAGGTTACCCTTGGTGCTGCTTTATTCATGAAAGGTTTGAAGCACATAGGAAACAAATGGGTCTAGTCCTGCTATGTGCATTTTTGTCAACTATAAATACTTAATTACTGGGGTGCTGATGACAAATTCAAAAAATCTTTAAAAAGTGGAGTTGCCTGAAAGTAGTTCCCCCATCAGCAGTGCAAATCACAATGAAATTTGCCGTTGGGAGGTTTTTTGGCAGTTTAAAACAACTGAATTGTAGGTTTTTCCCACTACAGTCCGCGGTATTGAGTTTAATGGCTACAAAATATGACCAGAGCTGTGCATTACATCCCATCTTGAAACTGGTCGTTCTCTTTCCTCAGGTGATGAGCATTTGGTGGAACTGATTGCAAGAAAAGTGTTCACAGAACTGGGTCCATAACCATGGCAGGTTTAAAAAAAAGTATATAAAATTGAGGCTTTTTCCCCCAAAATGAGTCTGTAAGTTAGATAAATATGGGCAGCACTGAACTCAAAGCAGAGTCAAACTACCAAGAGGACATTGCAGCTTTTCATTGCAATTTTGTACTTTGAACTAATGGAGCGAAGCAGAATGAAAATCACCTCTGTTAAGAATGGCATTTATCAGCCGTAAGTACTTAGTAGTAAGAGCCCTACACAGACAAAGCTAAGTGTCACCAAGAAATGTACTTGAAAATCAGACTGTTAACACAAGACTACACAAATAAGAGCCAAAAACTGTAATCAGAAAATGCAACATCTCTTTAAGAATGTTTTAATGGTCTGAAGAGTGCTAGACAAGTTGAATTTAACAAGATGTAATAACCTATGGCATAATATAATTGCGACTGCACCAGGACGCAGAACAGTCAGGTTAAATTTTGGCTTTCCGTCACTTTTCCTTGCAACTTTAAAGGTATTTCAACATGTGATTTTAAAAATGCACAGCAGTGTTTAAATTTACATGTAACAAAAAAGCATAGGATGTACCATATATCAAAAATACAGTTCTAAGTAAAACCAGGGTTCAAAGATCCAGCCTAATAATTTGAAATGTTTGTTAGAGTCATTAACAATAACTTTTACATTAATTTTCTTCAAAGAAATAATATTTATTGCAGAAGAAAAGGTAATGGGAACTATGTGTTGTGAATTTCTGATAAAAGTGAGACAGTTATCAGGCACTTGCCTTACATTTGAAGTGCCAGGGTAAATGCCAAAGCAATTAGTTCAATTTCTCTTTTAATAGAACATAAAATAGAAGACAAAAACATTTTGCTGTACTGTGGAAATGGAGAATTGTAGAGAAAATAAGCAATAAATAACTATGGCAGGTGATAATGCAAGAAGAGAATGTTAAAATAATAGGTGCTGTGTCTTGAAGTTTGTCTCATGGGATTCAACAGTTGTATACAAACTCAAAATATAAAAACCTAATTTTTATCCTGTGGTTGCTAGGGTTAAGTTACAAATTAACTTCTGTATGTCACTGGTTTAAGATAATTAAAGTTTAATGATACTAGAATAGAGATAAGATCTTTCCTGTATCCCTCGATACTGAGGCAGTGGCTAAAGTTTGTTTTTTCAACTGCTTCGAGTAGGATTATTGAATTCTAGCTTGAAAGTGAAACTTTGTCTTCCTGCTTCACTATATTAAGCATCTCTGAGATTGAAAATGTAGCAAGAGCTCTCCTAGTGTGATTAGAAAGCATGCAGTATTTTGTGGCAGCAAATCCTAATTTCAGTCTTTCTGTCTGGTACTGCTCAGGCAGCACAGGGATAACTGACCCTCAGATGTTTTAGATAAGGGAAAGGTGAGGCTCTGGGCTCTCAGCTGAAAGCTGGTGGCTTTGATGACCATTCCCTACCTCTGGAAAAGAAGAGTGCTGCTGAGGCGTGGAAGGGCTATGCTGGGCAGTGCTGGTTCTTGGCTGGAATATCATACCTTTGGAAGCTGTAAACCATGAGTATGGATTTGAACAACACAGCACCTTCCTTACTGCTCTCAGACAGTCAGGTTTCTCTGCGCACATCCTCTCTATGGCTTAGGAAATCTGCTGGTAGTATTCAGGGTGGGTATTTCTCTGCCCAGGGTCTCAGAAGGCTGGGCAGCAAGTCTGGGGAATCTCTCCCATACCTGTAATGGAGACCCTGGGTCTGGGAGGTACCCCGGGTCTGGGAGGTACCCCGGCATGGTTGTGCAGATGGGCTGCAGCTGAGCCGTGCAGCTCCAGTGCAGGTGTGCGGCCTCAGGGGGTTATATCTGCTACAGGTGTGCAGGCAGCTGACAAAAAGCCTCTCGTGTCTGCCCCGGCAGGAAGTGACCTGTATTCGTCCTGGCCAGCGAGGGTTATTTCCAGCTCCCGAACCCCAATGGCATGTGAGCAATTTCACTGATTTATTTTTTTCTTTTTATCTTTTAAGAGTGTTGTGTGCATTGTTATTGTTAATAATGATGATAAAGAAACTGTAAAATAATTATTTCAGCTAGACTGCTTTGTTTGAAGCAAGATGCCCTGTGTGGGCCTGGGCTGAGGGCGACCTGGCTGCTGTGGGGCTGCCCCCACCCCAGCGGCCATCTTCCCGCGGGCACTGCCTGGCCCTCCTCGCACTGCTTAGGCTCTCCCTCGTGTAGTTTTGCTGCTTTATTCCTTCATTTTCCCCATTCTGTGCTCTTGCACAGCCACCCTTCCATAGTGCTGTCCAAGCTTGGAGAGAAAATTGTGTGTCCTGGTGAGGAGAGGAGCCCGGGATTTGCCCTGTGTCTTCAGAGGTGCCTGCAGGTGTGCAAGCAGTTTGTGGGTGTTTGCTCACGTGCCATCTGCCCACATTGTGGCTGAGGGGGTTGTGTCACAAGAAGCACAGTAAGGAAAAGTAAGTGCCCTATCGAAAGCTCAAGAATGAGATTTTTATTAGGGATTAATTGTCAGTTTGTTAGGGAATTGCAGTGGGTAGCTGGGCTTGTAGTGAAATGATTTCAAGAGCCAAATTTAGTGACTTCCAAAATTGGAATTGTTACTGAGGTTGAGGAAGAAGATTGTGTTTGTGTTATCTTTTTGTTTGAAGGCTTCGCTGTTGTTCAGCCTTTTTCAGGTGCTGTTGTAAAAAAAAAAAAAAAAAAAAAAAAAAAAATACTGTATTCATTCTTTGAAGAATTTTTCAAAATAGTTTGTTGGAAATGTGTGATACCCTTCAGCAAATTTATAGGAAAGGCCATTGCAACTCAAGATAAAAAAGAGATTCAACTTAAAAGGACAGATTTACCATAGAAAGAAATTGAGGAATAGCCAAGTTAAAATAATTTACCATGCCTTTTAATATTTGATAAAATCCTCTCCTAATATTTTTCTCAGTGTAGTTACAAAGCACCAGTACCTCATAGCTTTGAGACCAGCAGTGATATAATAATTTAGCTTTGATAAGGAAAAGAATTTTTCCCCATCTGCTGCTCTACTGGATAGTTTAATGCTCTTATGGCTGCTTTTTAAATGTCATTTAGTTAGTGAAGGGGAGTTGTGCAGCATATGCATATTTGTGTGTAGAATTTTTTTTTTTATTAAACATAATTCCCTGGGCTCTCCTGAGGGACTGTGACTATCCTGGGGGTGCTAGTGGTAGGGATTGTGGTGTAAGTCCTTCTTGAAAGTGTTTGACTCATTTGGGCTATGTGAACTTGAGGAATGACTCAGCAAGGGGAAAAGTGCAGGTGCAGTCAGAAGGGCTTTGCTTTCAGGAGTGCCTTCTGGAGCTAAAAGCCAAGTAAGCCAAGGTAATCAGGGAAGGAAATGTATAGAGATCCACTAGATGTTAACCCTTGTAAGCAAAAGTCTGATACTTGCTTAAAATGGAGAAAGGGGGAAATACTGTTTGTGCACCTGGTGAAATGAAGGGGGGTTGATTTAGGTGGGAATCACAGATATAAATGTAGTTTTCTATATAATTAAAAAGATAAAAGGAAAGCCTTGTTTTGTAGTGCTCTATGTCATGCTCCTTTGATCTTACGTGGTTAACTGTTACATTTATGCCTGAAATGCATGTAGGCTCAAAACCAGTAAATGAAATGTAGTCTTGGCCATAATCACATACTGAGAATGATCACCAAATGACCACCTGGAGGAAGTTTCCACTGTTGTGCACTTGCAAACTAAGAGTCTTACTTGGAGCACAGCAACAAGGGGAGAAAAAGAAGTGTAAAGCATCAGTTAAGACAGCAGAAAACGTAAGTGGCTTTCCTGTTGGAAGTATTTAACAGATGCAACTCTGCTTTCCTGACATAATGTCTGTGAGTAAACATGGGTCTGGATGTTTGTATATCAGTTTGGAACAGAACACTGAACTGCAAGTCTGCCGGTAAAGAGGCCAGGTACAAAGGGTAGAGTGCATGTCAATGTTCAGGATGTCTTAAAGCAGCGTGTAGGAGTCAGATTTGCTGTGCTTTTCTATTTCTGTAACTGTGGGATCTACTGAGAGTTCTTCTTTCAGACTTGAAAGTCTTCCTCCCCCTGATGTGAGATACCTGTACATCAGAAGTTAGCATCTATGATCTGTGCGGCTGTAATCTTTTGCAAGAGTCTCATAGTACAGTGCATTCTGGATTTGTCATTTCTAATCTTCGTCAGCTTGTATCTATGCACTATGAAAGTATAGAAATCAATAATGTAGATGAATCATAAATGTCTGGGGGTGGGGGTGGGTGTGTGTGCATATATGTTTGTGTGGGGGATGCTCCTGCAGTTTGTTTTCTTTTCCTTTTATTTTGGTAAAGAATTCCACATTTACACTAAGAGGCTGGGCTTCAAAACCATGTCTGAATAGAGGAAATGAAAGGATAGAGGATAGAAATGGAGAGAAAATAATAGCCTGGAGTGAAATGTGTGACTAACTCTGTGTCTGAGGCCTCTGGCTGCTAAAAATACAGAAGGAAATAAATTACATGTTAACTGCATGTTTTTCTTCCACTTGTGGAGTGCTAGAAACTAGGATGTCTTCTATATACAGTAACAGTGAACTTAACCATAACCAAGCATGGGAAACTGTTTTAGTTCTTAACAGATTCTTCTCTTGCCGCACAATAGCGTGTAGCATTTACATTCACAGTACTGCCACTGTGTGGTTTCCCCTGAAATTCTGCAGGTAAGGAAAGCCATTCACTGCCAAAGCAGCAGGATGCTCAGAGCAGTGTGCACATGTGGGAAGGAGAGTGATGGCAGTGAAAACTGCCTGGATGTGTTTCAAAAGACTCTTCCAATTTAGTTTTGGTTTAATGTGACTTTCTTGAGGAAGAGAGTTCATGCTCGTAAAGTTTCTGCCCTCCAAATGTGTGTCAGTGCAACCTTAACATTTCAATACCTTAATATATACATTTGAAACAGGTTTTTATTCAGTTTCAAAAGTTGGTACAGAATTTTAGCTTCAAACCAAACTTGTTATTAGTTTCTTTTTAGCATTTTAGTCCTTTGGAAGTATAGTGCAATGCAATAAAGAGATATCCACTGACAGAATCTTATGCTAATATAAATAAAGGCTGTTTATAGCTTTAATTTAACATGTAATTAATAAAAGCTATTTCTCTTGAAGCCACCAAAATGTGATTTAAGGTTTAGAAAGCCTTCTGGTAAGTGAAGCTGAGATACTTTATAGCAGATGCACAAGTGGTGTATATATTCACAGACAACATTTACAAGTATCACTAATATGTTCTGCCTGACAGCATGAGCCACATGCATGAGAAGTTAATGGTCACTAATGTCTCAATAAAAGCTATTTATTGGATTTTTTTTTTTTTTTTTAAGATTCAGCTTGAAGTACGGGCATTTAATATTTTGACTTCTACTTTGAAAATTCAGTTCCACACTCACTTCTTATATTGGTATCCAAATATTTTTGCTTTGTGTGTGTGATGTATAAACAGCTTAAAATGTCACAAACTCTCTTGACACTTAGTAACACCATAGAATTATTGAAGTCCAGCTTAAATTTAAAATACACTTTAGGTCAATTTTATTAAAATACAGTATATTTTTTACTGTGCTAGTGGTAAATGAGACTCAATCTTCCATAGGTATTGATCAGTACTCATTTTTTTACCTCCACTTTCTGCAAGGCTGTGCTGCAAATCTTCTTAGTTTTAAACTAAACAGCTGTGGTTTTGAAAAGATGGTCACTTAGTTTTTTGTTGTTTTTGTTTGTTTGTTTTTATGTCTCTCTATATAAAATTGTAGTGGATAAAATGAAAGTCAGCTGAGGTAGAATGAAGGCTTCAAAAGGAACTAATGAGACCTTGATAGGTTGTGAAGAGTTAGGGTAATTTGGCTTGGGTTTTTGTAGGGCATGGATTTAGAAGGCTGATTTTGGGAATTTGGCCAGCTCAGTCGAGGTGGTTATAATGTTCTGTTGTCTTCTGCTCAGAGTCTCATCCCAAGATGGAAATATAATGCTTAACTAGTATTTATTACCACATTTTACAGGAGCAGACAGAAAGGCAATGGATAATAATTTTTTTTTTACCTCAATGTCATTGTAAGGGTCAGCTTTGGAGCAAACTCAGAATATTTTCATTCTGTTTCCTTCTCAATTTAGTAACCTGAAAGCAATAAAAATCTACTAGCAAATTTACTATGTTATATTGTTATTACCTTAAAATTTCATCCAATACATAGCCTGACTGTAAGCAGGTCAACCTTGGGTTTGGGTATTTAATTTTTTTTTTTTTTTAAAATTAAACTCCTAGAGGAAGCCTGAAAATTTTCAAGTTTTCCATTATTCTAATCCAAGAGCTAGAATTTGCCTCTCACAGTGTTTATATAGAAGTTGTCTACTGCTTAGATTACTGAAAAAATCACCCTTCTATCACCTCAGAATACTTGCATGACTTTTCTTTTTTTTTGGTGTGTTTTAAAGCTGTCTAAAAATACACTCAGACACTCCAAACAAAGCAACAAAAAGGCTTCCCATAAGCTCCAGAACAATTAAACTCGGTGCTCTCTTCTAAATAAATCATGTGCTGGGTCAGTAGAGCCCACAAGAGACAGCCTCTTTAGACCCACTGTTTGCACGATTTTCTGCTGTAGACCTGTACAGGTTTGGAAGCTTGTTTCAGCTCTTAACTACCTAGAAAAGCTGCATATAATGTTAGATTTAGCTTTCAGAAGTTTTCCCACTAAGTCTGAACCACAGAAATGAAGGTTTGTAACACAGAGGTTGTCATACCCTTTGTTGAATGGTGCCCCTATAACGTGGCATATTAAATATTTAACATAGTTTGCAGCAGACAAAAAGCAATTTTGTTTAATTTTTCCTAAATATTAATGCTATCATGCACCTTAATCCTTTCATTATAATAAAAATTTGTTCAAGCTCATTCTTATTAAACATTTTCTAATTTATAAGGATATGGATGTTTTGCTCCTGATCCTAATAAGTAATAAGGTCAAAATGCCATTGTAAAGAAAAAGGGTGAGAGCTGGGAAGGAGTCTTCACTGGTATATAGGGAAGAATTACAAGCTAGAACAATAACTTCATTTTTCTACCCAAGGACACCAAAGACAATGCCTATCTCCCAAGTAACCTAGATCAAAGTTTTGGGTCAGTTGTCAAGGAATGAAATGAAATACCTGCAAAACACTCAGTGAAATGACCTGGAAAATAATTTATAAAGAGGTTGCCATTCATTTCTGAGTGAGGACTGTTCTTTCATTTGTATTTCTGAAGTGCAGGGGAAAAAAAAGAAAGAAATAATTTTGGATTGGAATTAGTTTCAAAGAAACTTTTCTCTGCATCTCAGAACAAAAATGTAGTTAGCAATTATTTCTAATACTAATTAAAGATGTGTTCCTCCAAACACTTAACTGTTGATAGGGTTACTGGAGGCAGTAAGCCCTTGATACAATACCAAATGTTTCCCATGGTCTACATCTACAGACAGCAGCAAGGTATGTCACACATAGAATATTAACAGTGAAAAAAGAAACCGCTTTAAGGCAATATTGTTTAGAATTTGTCTCTATTTAGGCAATGTTCTACTCAGTCCAAGTATGCTGATGTGGCTCCGCTAATTGCAGTAAAGCTACAGCTAGCAACAGGGGTGGATGCAGCCTGCTTTTGTGTGGGGTCTAATGTCTCTTGTTTTAAAAAGTCTTTGTGTACTCTTTTCCTTCTTTTTCTCATCTAATTCTATTTTACACACACATAAAAAGGAAGTTCACATGTTTGCTTTACAACTAATTTTTTTACAGCTTTTCTTTCCTCGTGGAATGACTGATTTTAATTTCCAATGTCCACAGACCTTCAGTTGCACAGAAAAATATTGGTAATTTGTTTGTATACAAAGAACTTAATTGCACTTGTGGTAGGTGCACTTTTTAAAATACAAAATAGATTCTTTTCAATATTAAGCTGATTAAACCAGTCTTTGCATAATTCTCAGGCCTGCTGAATCCCATGTTAGTTGATTTTCTGAGCCAATGTAACTCATGCACGGAATAATTATATAGATATTTCTGTTGAGAAAGCAAAGAATGAACTTGGAATCTAAAGACCTGAGTATAGTAGCTCTGGGGACTGCATATATAATAGGTCAGTACTTGTTTTCATGTCAGTGTAAATCTGGAGAAACCTTTGGATTTAGCTGGAGATATTTTATCTTTACATCACAGTAAGCTAGGCTACTTACCTCTACTTCATTATATTATAAGATATAGTGGTTTCAATCCAGTGAAGTGCTTGCTTAATCTTGAAAATGCACGTAGTTTACTGAAGTCAAATTTGAGCACAAATTTAAGTGCGTTGCTAGATGCAGGCTTCTCCTTTTAAATGCCAGCAAAGCACAGAGAGTCATCAACTGTATAACCCACTTGCTTCTAATCCAGGCAACTGTATCCCAAACATCCTGTGCTGAGATGAGATCAGCACCCATGTGAAAAGCATCTGGCTGAGGCCAATCTGAAGGCAGATAGAAGCAGGATTGTAGATAAAGTCAAACACTTCGAAGAATGGGAAAGCACTTTTATTTTAGAAAATGCTTCTGGATAGTGTGCTGCTGCTGGAAAATCCTGATAGCATGTAAAAAAAAAAAAAAAAAACCCATGCACTTTTTCCCTTCATTGAACAGCTAGAAAACTACGCTCTCTGGTCTGGCTGCATACCTGCCAAGGAGTATTTTCAGTACACCTGCATCTTCTCTTTGGCTTTCCCAACTACTGAAGATACTGTTGTGATCCTTTCCTTGGGTCCTCAGAAAATACAGGAAAATTCCAGGCTTAACCATACAGGCCAAACAGCACTGATATTTATCTTGAAATTTGCCAAGTATCTTGGTCTAATAAGCAGAGATGTTCTTTTGCATTTGTCAAAGTGGCAGATCTCAAATCCTGGAGTCCTAAGTAGCAAAGCTCAAGCTCATAGAAGACAGTTTCTCAGCACAGTCTGTGGCTTTGATCTCCTCTACTGGAACAGATAAGAGTGAGGAATCTTAACATTCTCTAAAACAAAATGGAGGACTTCTGTCAGCAAATGTGATGAAGCCAGTAAAAACTAAGAGGGGAGAAAAAGCAGAAAGTAAAAAACCAACCAAACAAAAAAAAGACTTGTAATACTAGGAGAGAAGCTTTAGGAGAAAGAAGAATCAGATCATCAATCCTGACAGAAGCATGATGTGAACCAGAACAGCTGCCGTTGTGAAACTGCATGTTTATGCTATAGTATCCATAGTAGTCTCTTATGATGGATAGCCAGATTCTCTCTGAAATCAAGAGGAAAACTGTCTTTTTCCCTACTTCTGAGTAAAAGAACAACTCCTATGTCCTTGATCTAAGTAGAAAATGCAAGGAACAACTTGCAGTACCTATAGATGAGGCTTATTAAGGTAACTAATATCAGAAATACTAAGGAATTCCTTAGTCATGCCTATGACTTTGAAATAATATAATAAAAATTGATTTAATGAGACAACTCCAGAAATCCCATGCTGGAGTTCTTTGTAACTACTTGAAGTAAAAATTCCTGGCAATAAGAGATATTAACCTGAATATTCTTAAAAGGGAAGTGGTAGATATCTTGCTATGTAGAGGATTTGCTGAAGCACTGCAGAGTGGGATGTAAGGAGGAATCCTGCAAGGGCAATGAGAGAGACTCCCACAGATTTAATCTTTGTCCATATGTAATTTCTCTCCAGCTGTTTAGCTTTACACTGATGTGAGTATAGGAGTTTGTCATCCTAGTCTGTACCTCTGTGCAGCAAAGTGTGTATGCCTTCAAAGATGCTACTGACAACTCAGGGAAGAGAATTTTAGTGAAGGTCATACACTGTACATTGCTGAGGTGCTCTGCTAGGTCAGTGTCAAAACTGTGTACATTTTGTCTGTAAGTGTAGGACATGATTAACCATGATAAAATTCTTCCTTTTTAGTCAAAAGGGAATGACTTAAAGTAAAAACTGCAAATAGTCATGTGAGCTGTGTCTGAAGAAGTCTTCTGCCATTTCATAGAAACAAAGCTCAATCTCCATCTTGCTGAAATCAGTGGATGCTTTAGCCTACATTTCAATGACTCTAAAATTCCCCAGATAAGGGCTGCAATATAAATGTTGTTGCTTTTGCATTGCTTATAATATTGTCAAATATTTTTAAACAAGAAAGAAGGGAAGGTCCATGTTCTGTGGAGCCTGCAATAAAGACAAACATGAACAGAAATACAACCTATTAATAGAATAGTGAAATGGAAGACTGAAGTCTAAAAGTGAAATTAGTATTTTTTAATAGCCTAAGTAAATAATTACGGTATATTTTTTTTGGCATTAGTAGGTGAACCACTATACAATAGATTGAGCCTGGCAAATCTCCGTGGCTTCCCCACTGTCAGAACGTACCTGGCAAGTGCAAAGGAGGAAAATGGTAGTAAAGGGGAAGAAATAAACTGACATAATGTTACATGCCCACATACTGACTTCACTTAAAGTAGATATGGAAATTTAGGCCTAAAATATCTTTCAATATCATTAGAGAAGTGAGATATTTAATGTTTTTCCAATAGAAAAGGTTCTTTAAGTTCACAAAGGTTTACAAAAATATGAGTGTACTCTGCGTGTAATGGAAACATTAATTTCACAAACCTTTCAGTGTTGTGGTAGGATGTCTCTTATATGCATATACCTTTCTTCACAAACATCAAGTTTAAAGGCATTTTTCTTGAACATATAAAGATCTCTTAACTCACAGAAAAATAGGTAGTTACAAAATCCGTAGCTCTGTACATGAAAAATAATGAAGTTCTATTTTAAGTATTACTTGGCATATCAAAAACTTTGCACTGGTAATTGCATTGTCAATCATGTAGTGTCCCATTGCTAAAGAAATAATAGGTTAAAATCCAGCCCTTTTATTTTTTTTTAATGGATAAAAAATTGAGTTTATAATGAGAAAATAATACGAATTATATCCTTCAAGAATTAGACAGTGTATATTGCACAACAAAATTACCATAAGCAACAGTTAAATCCCAAATTGTGCTTGAAATATCTGCATTTTCCAGCTTCCTACAGTCTTTTATTTAAACGCTTTGAGCTACGCTAATGCCCACTGCATATAACTTGAAACCTGCCGAAGGATTATAGTTGATACAAGCTGATGCGCTGTTGATGATCTCAGTTTTCAAGCTGTTTAATGTTAAAAGTTCTACTGAAACTGTCAGTAGAAAGTCTATGAATAATTTCAAAGACCCTCCCGAGCTTATCTGTTCTCTTGCTTCCAGCATGCTGCTTTCAGTAATGAAACTCTTAGACTTGGAAGTGAAAGTGAAAAGTGACTTGGAAGAGGTTTCACCACAGCTGTGTAAGAATGAGAGATGCTTCTCTTTTTTCACTGCTGGAACAGTTACCACTCAGTAGTAGTAGTGAGATTTTTTCCACCACTGCCTGTTGAAATACAATGTTTTGCACATAAGGGTGAATGCGGCATGGTCCCCAGAATTTGATCTCACGGAAGAAACCAAACTCTTCTTCCCAGAGCCTGGTTGACTTGTGTGTCAACCTGCATGTGTGTGTGTATGCATAAAAAAACAACCAAACAAAAAACCACAACAAAACCCAAACCAACTTTCAATTCTTTGTGGAACGTGTAAAAGACTAAAATAATTACCTTTTTAGTACTAAAAGTATACATAAAATTGGACTTTCTGCTTTATTCAAACATCATTTGGTTGCATGGTTTACTCCCTGTCTCAGGTTGAAAAGCATTTCTTTGCAGAAGGACTCTGTCAGTGGTCAGCCCAGACATTTAACCTTATTTTATGGAAGTTTTGAAATACCAGTTGATCTCCTAAGGCATTTGCCTGTATCTTGCAAAAATCCTTTTGCTTTTAGCAATCTGGTCTCTTTCAAGCTTGAAATTGATGATAGGTTTGGCCTTGTCCTGATGAGGGTCTAGCGAGAAACAAGACTGTGGTGATTAGGATTCAATATTTCTCATAACCACCCATCTGGCTTTCAGATCTGGTCTTTGCTGGTGTGTGTCGTGGTGTTTTGTGTTTTGTTTTGTGTTTTGTTTTATTTTCTCTGTGTGGTTTTCCCTTCTAGGAAAAAGAACAATATCTGGCAAAGGTTACTGTAAAGAGTTCTTTGTGAAATCACTCTTAGTTTGTTGGGAAATGTCTGTCTATGGAAGGCTTCAAATAGGAAAAAAGTCCGAAGCACGTGTGGGAAATGTTTTAACAAGCTCTTTGAGGTTTTAGGTAATGCTCAATAACAAAGAAACAAAAAGAAAAATCTGTAGTTCTCAGCGTGCAAAATTCCTGTCAGTTTAAAGGACTTAGGTCTACGGGTATAAAAATAAACATTTTAAATAAGCTTACTAGGAGCAATACTCCCTATTGATGTGGGCTGTTTCCTTTTTAGTAAAAGGATGGTGCAGTAAAAGGTGATCTACTGTTTAGAGTCCTTACTTCTGGTACTTACTATGGTACCATGGCAACATCAGAATTAGACACAGAAAATGGGGCAAGCAGCCCGGTAGAACATAATGAAGTGTACACAAACAATGTGTTACAGGGATTCTACAGAAGAAATTATTAACAAGCAAATACAGTAGGGTTCTGGGGAGAAACTGTAGAGCTCTTCTGGGAATGGCTTGGGTATGGGATTTGTCGGTAGGAAAAGGAGAAAGTATTGAAGAAAGACTATATTATCTTGGTAAGAGAAGTGGGAACTGCGCTGCTGCAGTAGTGCTACTGCAGAGGGGTGGGTGACGCTTCTAGGTTGGGAAGAGTTAGAGACCAGTTAGCTTTTGGAATCCATGGAAGCTGCAATTTCTTCTAGATACAGAGAAACAATAATTGACTACTGCTGTGCCCTGTGCCTGTATGTTCAATCAAGAGTGTCCTAATTAAGTCCTTTCAGTTATTTTTGTCTGTGTCTGAAAGAAGGTTGTAGGCTTACATGTTGTGAGTCATTTAGGGTAATCAGCTGTCCAGGTTTATTCTGTCCCACCTGGATCTGTTCCTGTGTGACCTGATCTAGGTGATCTTGCTCTGGCGGGGGGGTTGAACTAGATGATCTTTCAAGGTCCCTTCCAACCCCTAACATTCTGTGATTCTGTAGTTCTAACAGAAGACAGAGGCAGTTACTAACATTGTTTGCACTGCAGATCCGGATAGGTACCTTGGTTTTGACAGACTGCAATTCTGAGCGATAAAACTGCAGTACAGTGAATATATGATTCTAAGTCAAAACCATCTGATCATCATCATGTCTCGGATCAGTATTCATGTCTGAGAATTTAGCAGTCACAGATTATAAACCTGTCATGGGAAATGAGATTAATGCAAAATCACAGGCATGATTGCATATGAAACATTAAATAATATAGATCACAGCAGACTGGTCTATTTTCCTTTTGGACTGTTTTTGTTTCTCACAGGAGGTGTTTACATGCCTTGTTCCAGAGGGTTTGTGTACACATTGCAAATTTACTACAACAATGTTGTTGATTTTTTTTGTTCCCCAGCTATTATGGGTTCACTGGGTATCTTTATACCACCTGTGCAGCCGGAGGTCCTTACTTCAGCTGATTGCAGATTACCAGTTTGGATGTTATCAAATTAACCTTGTGAACCGCTTTGGTTATTCTCAAATCAACCTTGTGACCCGCATGTCAAAATTGTTGCAGCTGAATGTGTACGAGCATGTGAGGAATAAGGTGTTGGGAATGCTATCCTACCATTTAATCTCAAAAACAGCCTGGAAGACATTGCTTATGAAATTGATTGATCCCTCTGGTGTGAAGAAATGATAAGGTTCTGAGATACAGACAACATAAAAAAATGTTTTGTGCATGACAAGTATGTTAAGCTTAATGCCCACTCTTACACCGCAATGATTGCGTGGCTGGTATGACAGCACTCCCACTGCTGGCCTAGCTTTGGTTCTCCAGGAGATAATTTCATATTGGTCACAGAATCATAGAACTGTCAGGGTTGGACAGGACCTCTGGAGATCGAGTCCAACTCCCCTGCCAGTGCAGGAACACCTAGGGCATGCATTTTTCATGCAGTCATTGCATTATTTGCCTCAGTCTTCTCTCACCAGGTGTCCCAAGCTTCTAGGAACTGTCTAGGGAGAGGGTTCAGAAAGAGATGCCAGCAGTGGTTGACAATTGAGATGGGGATTACTTGAGGGAAGTCCACCCATTCAGGGCAGCATCCAAGGTCCTTGGAGAGATGGGTGATGTTCAGAAACCACTGTCTCTCACCTTGGAATGACCATGAAAATGAGAGTCGGTTCTTGACTGGAGAAAGATGAGGGTTGCATCCATCTTCAAAAATGGCCAAGAGGTCTATGTGGGGAAGCAGAGGCTGGCTGACCTGGCTTTGGACCCTGGGAAGATCATGCAGTAGTTTCTCTTGGAAGATATTTCTGGGCATATGAAGGGAAAGGGACTTAGATGCTTGACCAACCCAATTGCATTATATCATCAGATAGAAGGGATTTGTGGGTGATGAGAGAAGTGATTATTTTCCTCAACTTTAAGAAGGTTTTTGGTATGGTCTTTGAGGATATTTTTGTAAGTTAAGATGCTTTGGTCTGAGTGTGTCGACAATTAGACAATCTTCAGATATAAACTCTGGTATCTGAATGTAGAACAGACTCCCCAGATATCTAAGGGAATTCCATTAATAGTCTCCAGAGAATGACTCAAAATTCTTCAGGCTATTTTCAAGTGATAAATCTGCTACTCTTTGCAAGGCTGCAAAGCATAAATAGTACTTGAATTTTGTTTATTAGAAAGGCTGTACAATTTCATTTTTACACGTAGTATTCAAGCCACCAGAAGAGTATACATTAAAACTACAGTAATTGTGTTTGTTTAATGCTAACATTGTGACATTAAAACTCCTACTTATTATCCCTCTTTATTAATAAAATAATTACTATTTTTGTTGTTCATTTGTGGTAATACTCACGGTATGTTAGGAGGTCATGAAAATGACAGTCTTTTTGTTCATGAGGAAACTTAGAGCTCCAGTTGAGGCCTCACTATTTCCCTTCATTATTCTTAACAGCATATTTTTCAGTGTACTAGTATTGTACTGTAAGGATAATTATGTATTAAAATATTATACAATATAGTAATATATTAAAGATTGAAGCAAACTTTATATTATTGATGTGTGCTTGGGTGGTGACCTTTTGTCCTCATTATATAGCCTCTTAAGCCTTCCCAAGTTTTCTTTCTCAGTCTTACTAGGGAATTGTGTGATTGAGCATAGCCCAGAAAGTCAGAAAATTGTTCTGTTTGGAGTAGTGAGAGTGTAGGGATGTATATTAGTAACAAGAGACAATAACCCTTTTTGTTATTGCTATGCTTTTAGTTGACTCCATTGATAGGTGACTGGGCTATCAACTGTGAGGTCCGGAGGGCTAGAGGAGAAGGAAGCCACCTTCAAAGCTGGAGAATGTGCTCTCCTCCTCCTTAAGCAAGTGGGCAGTGGCCAACTGGGAAGGTGCCAGTCACAGTTGGTCTTTTCAGATTTCTTTCCTCCCTATACAATAGCTCATAGAATATGCAGTGATATACTTACTGCACAGGCTTTCTGCCACATCAGTCTGCTTCAACCAGTTGCTTCTGATAAATCGTGTTGCATGGGGATGAGGATCAAGTTAGTCAGGTACGAGAAAAACTTTTTTCTCGCCTTTTCCTGGAATTTATGGGGGTTGTGCATCATTAAATAGCAGCTATGCTGTTAACAAATCTCTCCTCTGAAGCCAATGTACCAGCACATTTACAGTAATGCTCTCCAGCGCACGGACTGTTGTAGGGGCTTAGAAGCAATGCAGTCTTAGGGGTTTTGCGTGTGGGAATTTGTAAACTTGGGTTTACTTTTCCTTTCTGGTTTTTACTCCTACTTATCAGAGCACTGGTGATGAGAAAACAAACTTGGAACAAATTAACTGTGCTAAATAGTGCTGTATTTTTCCCTTATGAGTGGTTGCATTTGAGTAACAGAGGATATAATAGTAAGTAGTATTTGACCTGGCTTAAGACAATACTTCATGGGGAGCTGCACTAGAAACAGTTTCATACAAAGGAAGATATGTGTGGATCTGGTTAGAAAAATAACTGTTTGGTAACTGATTTCCCATACTAGGTGAATGAGAAAATCCTGATTTTTCTGGAGTGGGAGATAATAATTGGTGCACATTGTACTCTCTTGCCTTAAAATGCAAAAGTAGGGGAAAAAAACCATGAGAAGAGCAGGCAATGATTAAAAGTCCAGAGGAGATTACACTGGAATCATATGGAAGAAAGTGTGTATGTGTGTGTACATGCTGAGTCACTGACAGCGGAGCTGACGAACACCTACTCCTGCCCTCTTCAGGGACTGCTTCAGCCACAGCCAGAATTCTCCCCAGCCCTGGGGTTGTCAATCATTCCAGCCACCAAACCCTGCTCTGCTCTCTCTGCTTGTGGTTCACAGCTGCTCAGCGCAGCATGTGGAATCGGTACCTGACAAGTGCAAACATCCGAGCTCGGATGGCAGAGCCTGGGGATATTATGGGAGACTGTACCCTCATTACACAAAACTATTCTTTCTGCACATAGCCGATGTTGTTTCTTGGCTTTCTATCCATTTGTTTCTTGACTATATTCATCACAATTTTACAGATTTTGGTCTAGTGTGTATTGTCTGTGTAGGAGTTCAAGTTTGGGATATTTCACCACGAAAGACCCACTATAAATATAGAACTTAAAATGAAAAGCTGCATGCATGTAAGATACTACAATACTATAAATTAATGATGTTGAAATAGACCAAGAGAAAAGGTGTGATACAGCCAAAGCACCAAGCATGAATGAAAATGCAATCTACATTTGTATGTGAGCTGTTACAATTATTTTTTTCTTTTGCCTTTTTAAAATTCCATTAGCAATTCCAGATAGATGCTTAGTCTCCAAAAGAAAGGCCCTTGACATTAAGTGTACTGAAAGGTCATTGAACAGTCATAGCTTTCTTTTAATTTTAAATGCATTTATCCAAGAAAACTCAGCATTGATGCAACATCTGCTTTTCAAAGGGGCTCTGTCTTCTAGCTGAGCTGGCTGAGGTTTGAAGAGGTCAGTTGAAATGCCTAAGGTCACCCAGAGTGTTAGAGAGTAAGGGGTGAGTAACTGGAAAACATACTGGAAAAGAAACCTTATTTTTTCCAGAAATTACAGGATTGTCCTTTAAACTTCTAGGTAAACACCAATATCATTAGGAAAAAAAAAAAAAGCAGAATGTTAAAGATGGTGACTCCTGCTGTGTTGATTATTAGTGATACTGTGAGTTATTTGTAGAGGTTCCTAAAAATTCCCGTCTAGAAAACTAAACGAGTTACATATTGCAAAACCAACAACTACTGTTAAGGGAGAAGATTGTGAGATAGTTTACTGCATTGTTGCTACATGCTGGTTTTGTAAATTTGCTTCTTAATACTTCTTCAGTGATTGACTTCAGTTAAATTACATTGTCTAAACCAGCTGATAAGCACACCTATCAACTCTTAGTTATTTCAGAAATGAAAGATCCTTTACCCCATCATTCAGCAGTGATGGGGTGTGCAGTGATGATTATGATTCACAGAATACTACCATCACTAAAATGAAGAAAATACAAGTGATTGTTTAAGATGAATTTTTGCAGAGTAAGTTCTACTGAGGAAATGCACAGTCTGTACAGTACCTTTGTGGTAAAGAGCTCTGAAGAATTGCTATAGACTAGAAGTAATTAATGCATGGTGAATTTAATTCTTCATTCTGTACATGCCTCAATCTCTCATTGCCTTCCGTGGATATGGAAGTTTGAGATGTACAAGGAATGCAAGTTATAAAACTTTGTGTCCAAAAGAAAAAAAGGAAGCTAAGGGGTAAGTTATAAGAAACAACATTAATGATTAACAAATGTTTTTAAAGATTGCCAAGAGTAAAAGCAAGGAACTGTCTTCCAAATAGTACAGTTGCATGAGCATCTTTCACCTTCATTGTTGACCAAAAAAAATTATTACTATGATGGCAAAATAAGAATGAGAGGGTATCTTTGTAAGGTCATATGGAAAGAGAAAGCATGAAGAGAAATACATGGCAAGTAGTGGCATGCTTCTATTATTGCAGCATACTAAAGAACGATCAAAAGAAATGTGACCTTTTCTAAAGGTGACTGATGAATTCATTGCTGGCTTTAAATTACTTTGACAATTTTCAGATGTTTCATTTGCCATTCCATCCAAAAAAAAAAAAAGACTTAATTTGTCAGAGAAAGGAGAATGGCTATTAAAAATCTTGTGATGTGGGTTTGCTTTTTTTTTTTTTTCATGGTGTCCGGTCCCCTCCCATTCATTCCTTCCCCCCCCACCAAGCCCTGAGTACTCGACTATCAGGGAAGAAAAAAACAACATTATTTCTACGAAGTATTCTAACATTATTTAGAGGGACATCTTACAATCTTGATAAACATTGCAGTTCTGCTCTGTATTACCTTTGCTTTGTCCAGTAAAAGATCTGGCGTAAATATTTTTCTTCTGCTTTCAAACTGCATGTCTATGTTTGAAAAATGATTTTGCTGAAGTAAAATACAAACTGATCAATCATACAAACAAGACAAAACTCCCACAGAGCACATGGGGAAAAGAACAAAGATTATTTTTGTCTGTCTAGTTAGAATTTTGCATATGCTTGAATATATCTGACAGGTTGTTTGTGCCTCTAAGAAGATGAAATAAAGATATAAAAATATATATATAAAGAGGGAGAAAAAGAGGTGCTGACTACAATAGCAGTGTTGATTTTCATACATTTGGGGTGCTGACACAATTCACAAGTGGCAAAGCAAACTGAGTATGTTGTCTTGTGTTGTTCCCTGCAAATGAAGATAAATGTTTTGTTCTTTATCTCTCTGGGTTATATTCCTGAGAGAAGGACTCTAAAAATGGGTTTTTAACTTTCTATTCCTTTTTTTTTGGTGGTGTTGTTTATATAAGTACTTAAAATATAAAGGAAGTATTTGATGATTGCAGTTAGTAGCTGTAATGATTAAACCTTGCTGGGCACCAGCTATGTAAGTCTCTGAAATACTGTGCCCACCCTGAAAACTGAAACAAAACCAAACCCATGCTGTTCCTTCTACAATATGTAGAGCTAGAGGGTCTGTAAAACTTCTGCAGAATGTGAATATAACATGTTTATGGGAGCAAAAACTATAAAAAGGTTTGTCCTCCTTTGCTGTAGTTGAGAATTGTAAGAAGATAGAAAATATGTTTCAGTACTTGATTTACCATATGGAATTACACTGCTAGATTTCTTTTGTCTCCACTGGAATTATATCTTCTTAACATGACTAAGTAGTAGTGAACCTCCTTCATTATACTTGGTTTCTGAGATCTCTCTTGAACCTTTTATGACAGTTATGTTTCTGTTTGAATGTGCACCCATTAAAATGGTGGCAGCTCCAACTTCTGAAAGTACAAAGAAATAGAGTAGGTGTGCTAAGAACAACCAAAATACTATATGCTTTTTCCTAAATAGCTATGAAAACCCATCCTGAATGCTTACCCAAAGCTTGAAGAAACTCAAAAACCCCAAAATAAAATACCCAAGCAACTATTTAGATATGGGTCTACTTCTTTTCCCTGTCACCTGTGTCTAGATCAGTGAAACACTTTATTTTGTGTTCTAAGCCTCAAAGTATATACAGTTCAAAGAACAGAAGAATCTTGATGGAAAGTAGGAATAAGGTGAGAGAATTCGATGTATTTCTATGCATTGTTAAGATGTATTCAAGGAATGGAAGTGTGTGAGTGAGGCTTCACTATAGGAATGTATCCAGACAACTTGGAACCAGAAGTACTGACTGGGTGGTCTCTGGGCAAGGGAGAGCAGGTCCTCTTAGCATAGAGATAAGAAAAGATCTGAACTGGGAGGGAAGAGATATCGGGTGCTGTTCCCAGATATAGAAGGATAGATTGAAGAGAGTTGTATGGAAGCACAAAAATGTTTTGTGGTGGAGGGTAGTTATGAGAAGACTTGCATGAACATTTGAACTGTTCTTGGGTGTTAACTCTGAACCTCAAGCATTTTCATGAATACCTAATAAAATGAGTTTTGTATTAAAAAAATTGCTCAGCCTTGTTCATATTTGATGTTAGAAATCCATCGGTGTCTAAATGTATGACCCACTTTATATACTTTTGGGGAATGTATATATGGTAAGGCCAAGAAATTGCACATAGTTGTTCTCATTAGTGTATGCACTGAATTTCTGCAGCTTGGGGAAAAAAAAAAAAAAAATTATTTTGTATACAACTCTAGGGATAGAGCCTTTAAACCTTTCTGCTTCCATGACATTAGTGTAGATCCTAACATCCAACAAGGTCAGTAAGTGTCCCTGTGCCCTCATTGTAACTACAGAAGTTCTTCCTCTCCATACCCCAGGGGGAAGAATTGCATCATCAGATGCTTCCTAGCTAGTATGTGTCTCCAGGGTGCTCTTCAAAGAGAATTTGCCAGTGAAGATGTAAAAACAAATACTGCTTGTGGAAGTATTCATCCTTCTCTGGCTTTAGGAGGGAATGTTTGGCAACATACCTGCCCTGTGCCCATGGCCAAACCCCTCCCAGCTGCAAATCTTCAGACCTGCAGAGAACCTTCTGCACAGTCCAGCTGCCTGAGCCACAGGGCAGCTACCTTCTGTTCCTGTACAGAGATGGAGACATCTGGGTGCAAAGCCTTTTGGAGATGAGTATGATTTAATACTAGCACATCTGTGGCAAATAAGTTACTCTATATACAATAACCTTTGATTTTGTAGAGCTAGCTAAAACACAGTCAATTGAATGTGAAAGAAACTAATTAAGAGACAGTAGACCAAAGTAGTCATCACTGTAATTTCTTTGGCTTCAGTGAGCTTATTGCATGGATGAGTTTTATTGGAGTTCTTATTACTTATACAGAAAGTATGTGTGAAGTTAGGAATTATGAAGTCAAAGCTGTACTTCACCTGGGAATACTGTTTGGGATTTTCATAGAAGGCTTAAGAAGAGTTAAGCATAAAACTTCTGATATTTCTCTTGCATTTTGGTACTGAATTGTCTTGAACTTTTTTAAATACCCTACCTATTCAAGTGAGCCAGCCACTCAGCTTTAGGAAGAGGGAGTTCCCAGAGTGCTGAGGAAGCTCTTGCATTAGTGTTTCTCTGAATGTAAGTAGTCCTGAATTTTTAGCATGCTTACTTGGTCACAAAAGGATGGAGGAAGCTGCTTTGTGCAGCTGGTTTTATTCTTGCACTTTCCATTTAAGTGGTGCTGGAGATGGCCTCCTCTGTGTGAATAAGGTATGAAGAGTTGTTCTTTTCAGGTTAACGGGTTTACCTCTCCTTTGGTTTTACATCTAACTGAATCCATTTCTATATTCCAAAAGTATATTTTGTTGGTGCCTTACGCACAGGGTGTTAGACCCTAGACATGAGCTGTGCAGTTTCTGTGCTGTGCTGCCTGAATGGCAGGTTGGTTTCCCAGACTTCTGGTCTAATTGAGAGGAGTCCATCATGGGCACTGAGGTGATGCATCCCTGCCATATCCTTGACAAAAGATAAGACTCTCATAATGATATGTACTGGGACAGATAGGATAGTCTTGGTGTTGACAGGTTTGGTTCAGGTCAGATCTGGCAAGTTTAATTAGGATCTAGAATCACTTAAGTTTGGAAACCCAAATGACATGGAAATCCTTGGAAATCTGGTGTTTAATTACTTCTTGGGGTTCTGGGACTGAGTGACTTACCAAAGGTCACCAATGGAGTAGAAACAGGAACTGAGCAGAGAATTCTCAAATCCCAGTCCACTGCCTTTACCATTAATCCTTGGCTAATCTGGTATCTTGTGATCTAGGCTTTACTTCAGCCAGCTGCTTTCATCAAGTTGTTAGTGTCATTCTACACTGGGACAGCTGGCCAGAGCTTAATGCAGCACTGTCATCCACATACCCACTAACTGCTTGACAGAAATACAGGTTATAAATGGGACAGAACAGTGTCTGTGGACCTTGGGGGGAAAAGAGAGAGACAGTTTCTGATCAGAGACTTCAGAGTCTGAAAGACAGATAACAAAACTGCTAGAATTAAGTGCTGTTTATTTAAAAAACAACAACTGTAGGAGCCAGGGAATTCAATCTCACCAAAAAAAAAAAAAAAAAAAAAAAAAAAAAATCTGCATTTCAGTGTCATACGTGTGATGGAGAGATCCAGGTAAATGAATGAAGGTATTTGTCAGTAGATCATCGCTGCTGACCTGTGTGATTTCTGTGCCATTCCTCATTTTTGTTGCTTGGCTAGGGATGGCTCAGGATGATTTGCAAGGAAATAATTTTAGAGTGACATTATGAGTAATGAGCTGTAAAAAAAAAAAAATAAAATCAAAAGTATCAAAAGAATGACTTTTAAATACTTAAAATCCAGCCCTGATATTTGAAAAGAAAATGCTAAGCAATAAAGGGGATGAATTTCCACACCACATATTGCACAGGAAATTTGCACACACAACCTTTTATTTGTTTAATGGATTTCCTGTGAACATCTTCCATTAAATGTTTGTAAAACTTCAGCCCAAGAAATTTAGCTATGGTAGGGAAAGCATTTATATTCATTAGATGAGAGCAGACTTTTTACTCATGATTTGGGTGGAATTTAAAATGATTAATGCAGCTTAAAGTAGTTAGGTGATAGGGATTCTTTTAAACATTTTATCTGAATCTAATAAGCCCTCTTGGGAATACAAAAGCTTATGATGCATATAAAGAAATTTAGAGCCAGTTTATTAAAAATACGTTTCTACTTATTCTAATGGTGTTATTCCATTGTATCTTAAGATTGCCAGGTATTTTACAATCTACTGCAGCCAGTCTATAGAGATTTGAACCAGGTAAACCCCTTTATTGTAGAGAGGGGAGTTGCAGTTGACAAAGGATGGAGCAAATTTAGGAATATATTGTAGCCAAAGTTCAGAAAATCCTTCACAGGAAAAGGTCTTGAATTGAATTTTTCAAGTGAGGAGCTCTTTGTTAGGTATTTGTTTAAAATTTTTAATGGAAGCAAAAATATTACAGTTAATTTGTAGTCTTAGAATTAAAAATCAAGCTTTTTTTTAATATGTCTTTGTGATAAGGTAATGAACTATAAGAATGCTGAAGGTAGCTGTTTACTCAGATTTTCTGGAGAAGGGAAATTCTGAGTTCAGAGTTGTCTAAAATCAAGGATTTTTCCAATTTTCCATCTGACTTTATATAGGTAGAAATTCCTGTGTGCATGGCTGTAATAGATCCTTTACTGCATTTATGGTGGAAATAGAAATGGTACACTTGCTTCTTTAGATCATTGGTAAATTAGCCTTTGCAAAGTCACTATCACAGCATTCAAAGCCAAGTTCCCTCTTGGATGGAAAATTAGTACAGTAGTGTCTTAATTATCCCGGGATAGATTATCCAACTGATGGATGAGAGTTTGACTGCAGGTACCGAGACACTTGATCCTGCTCCGCATGAGTCAGTTTGGTGCTCTGTGCACAGTGATGATAGCAGCTCAGATGCCAGCTCAGGGAGGTGTGATTCAGCATTGCTACTGACCTCACTTTCCACCATTTTATTCCTGCTGTGTGATTCTGTAGCCTAATTTACAAAGGAAGAGTGTCTATAGGCAGTGTGGTAACAAGTGAAGCACTCAGTAATCAAAATTTGTCAAATATCTTTCAATGTCATGTTTACAGTGCATTTCTGACCTGCCAAGCATTGTATGACTGAATTTCTTTGAAGAATATGTTTTACGGAGTAAAAGAAAAGCCAGAATTTTTAACTTAGAAGACAAAAAGCATGCACATGATGAATAACTATTGAAGTTTATGTAATGAATTAGTTTCTAGTTTAGTGTAGTAGGTCTGTGTATAGTAGAAATCCTTTCTCAGGATAACATTACAATGGAGTTGCTGCACTTTATGCTGGTCTGTAAGACTTGAGTTATGAGTATGCCAGGGAACTCTTCCCATAGTAGGCAGTTTTGCAAGGATTTAACCAGATCTTATCCATGACCATTGCAGCTATACAGGCAATAAGCTGCAGCCTTGACACAGCCTGAAACTGTATTCACTTCTGTTCTTCAGCCAGTCTCTTTCTCCTCACAAGGACTCACTTTAATGTCACTATAAATCTTTTGAAGGAACATTCTGAGCTAAATGCCACAGAAAATAAACCTCCATGATATAATGCAGTGATGCTTTCTTTCTCAGAGAATGTGCTTTAGATCAAAAACTGGAATAATTTGTTCTTTGATAATATATGCTCTATGGTCAAGACATGAAAAAGCAAGACTGGTATTTTGAGCTTTTAAATTTAGATGCCCATTATATTAGGAGAGAACAGGAAGGAATTTGCAAGGTGGCATGATCCTATTGTCAAGCCTCCTTATTTCAGACCTCAGCGTTGCGGTGAAGCAGTTACGTGCCTGATCATCTTGCTGTTTGAGCTGGTATTCAGCGCTGCTCGCCCTGCTGTATGGGCTACCCAGGTTGCTACGGCTGCGATGTACAGCTGGCAGTGCAGAGTGTCTGCAGAGTCAGCTGTGGAGGCAGATGTTGGGATGTGACAGTGAAGTCTCAAATTTTTCTGGACCTGTCATAACAAGGATGGATGTTTATAGACAGGATACACAGAAAAATTAAACTCCCTTCTTTTTGGAGGAAAGGGGGAACAGGCTTTTGAATGCCTATTTGGGGAAGTGCTCCTTCACTTAGTCAAAATACAGAAATAACAATTTTCAGGTAATCTGATTTTTGTTGCTTTTTGTTTGGTTTTCAGCAGCCTGCTTTAGGCATAGTATGTGTTTGGTAGGTAACCCCTTGCAGAGCAGAATTCTTCTGCAGTTTAAAACCAAGGGCAAGGAGGTGTGTATTTGTTTTCTGAAGATTTATTGAAACGCCATCCACACTTTGGGAGGAGAGGTTTCTACCCACTTTTCTGTTGTCAAACTGTGTGATTCGAAGTGTCTCCTTGAAATACACACTGAGTTTTTCTTCGTAGGTGCAGATGCTTTTAAAAACTGTTTTAAAATAAGTGCAGAATGAAGAAATTGTCTGCCACCAGATGAGTGGGACTTGGCTGGGCTTCTCTCTTTTCATCTACACATGCACACCTCTACAGTTATTACAGGGAGATCATTCTTGTAACCTCTGAAGATCCACTGCTACTCAAAAAATGCCTTGCTGTTGTGAATCTTTATAGCCATGTAGAGTATGCTGTGTGTAGTTCTACTTTTAGTGGGAATGTCTGTGCAGTCAGGCTGAAGGTTAAAGGCTCAACCAAAATTAATCTACATTAATCTCCTGTCATGCCAGACAGAAAGATGTTGCGAAAACTATTGACATGGAGACAGAGGAAAGATTTGTTCATCCTCAAGTATGGGAGGCCATGAACTATGTTGAGGAACTAGCAAAACCTGCCTTTCAGGTAGGAGATATAATCTATAGCAATTAAATAGCTCAACAGCAAATTGCAGAAAATAGTCTGGAAGAGGTTTGATTGACAATTCCTGATCATTGCCTTATAAATTTACAGGAAATAGATTACGCTGGCTTGAAGGGTAGTGGTGAATCCATAGAAGTAGAAACAATATGCACGATAGAAGATCCATATTCACAACACCAAATGCTCCTTTTCTTTGTATTCCAGCATCCGAGAGAGCAGATCTCCTTAGCACAGTTTAAAATGTTCAGCACGCTTACTGAAATGGTTAATTTTTTTAAATCTTTGTTGTTGTTGTTGTTGCCTTTCCTTCGCCATCTCCTTCTCACTTAACACCCTTTGTTTAATGACTATTTACATGGTCACAATGGAGAATGAGCTGACAGGATGAATGACAGTATACAGGGCAAGAGACTCAGCTTTGGTTTGTAACCTTGTTGGCATACAGTCTGTAACATCTCTAATAAATAAAAGGTCATTATAGCTCTCCAGGTTTTTCAATTATTGTTTTAATTTCTTTGCTCTGTTTATTTCATTATCACAGCATGGAATGTTACTCTGATTATCTTTATTGTAGGATATATAATAATAAAACCCAATGCCTTAGCTTCTGTTCTGTAGAACAGTTAAAATACGAAAGAGGAGAAGTGTACCCATTGTGGATTTTGAAACAGCATAACTAGGACTATCAAATAGAACGAGCAAGGTGTCAGTTCAGGTGATCCAAGGCCAATCTGTGAATGTTTTTCTTGGATAAAATGGTTGTATTGTTTTAGTCCTAAAGAAATCATCAGTGATTACCTCACATTTAATTAAAAGAAGGCACTTATTTTAACTGAGGATTTAGTTGGTTCACACAAGCATAACTCCTTCAATTTCCTTTCAGGTATACTTGGCACTTGGGTCAATGACATCTTGCAGGCTTTCTTGGAAAGTCAGCAATGTGTATGAACTTTCCCACTTAAATATCTCAAAGTTCATTTCTCACAAGGAAGAGTTACTCAGTCCTAGTGCTCTGGCTCAGTTCCAAGCCAGCTAATTATTTTCTTCCAAAAATTTCCCTCAAAGTTCCAATTACTTATCTTCTTTGCTTCCTCTTCTGAAGTACTGTCATGTCATGTTGTTTCTGTGAAATGCCTGAGATTGTCTTAGATCCAAAGTGGTTGTATTTCAATTATGAATGAAGCATTGCTGCATATAAAGGGTCATATCCCCCACTAGCACATGTCAATGTGATGCACTGATTGGAGGGAAGGTATTTTAAATAGAGCAATACTGAAATGGAGCCTAAATATTCATGCTTAAAGTATAAAATGAGGTGTAAGTTGTCTCTCTTTCCACCAGATGGTTATTAATATTACTCTGCATTCTGAAAACTGCATTCTTCTACCTCTGTCATCGTGACTAGTACCTTCACAAACAGTAGAGAAAAGCAAGAAAGGTCCTTCTAGAGTAATGTAATTGATGACTTGTTTATTGCTTAAACTGTTAAAAATGGATTTTTTTTTTGTTACGGCATTAAAATGCATGCCTGAAATCAGCTATATTGATGTTGCCAAGATTCTATTCCTGTCAGTTGCTGTTGAAATACAAGGGTTACAAACTTTAAAAAAGTCAATAATGAGAAGTGTGTTTTTATCCTTTTGTTAGAAAAATGGTTAAAATACTTCTGATCTTAACAGAAAAATAAATCGGAAGTTTGGTATATTAACTATTCTAAAATCCTTCAAAACAGGGCTTTGTAGGAAGTACTAGGTAAATTTTAAGCATTATTACAAATATTTTCCTAGACATTTGGTTTATGCCCGCAGCTACTTCTAAAGGATTACAAAATATGAATGATGGACAAAGTGATAATACCTGGATGTTGGGATCTGTAGCTTGAAGAAATTATTTTGCAGAATCAATATTGCATTGAAAATGTATGGGGAAGTGAGTCACCATCTTGAATTTCAAATGTAAGAACAATTATAAAATCAGAATATAGATAGTATAGATGTAACTTGTTCCTACAAACTCAAGAGATGCACATCATTTCAAGATGTAGGTATATTAAGTATAATTTCTTACCATATCTGACTTACATTAGCGCAGTCCTGAGCGAGACTTTGTGACATGAGTATACATTTAGCTGAAAGAATGAGCGGAGAGGGGAGGTTGGTGGTGGGAGATACACTTTTTCACTGTCTTTCACCTGCATATTGATAAGCTGGCTCTGAGGTTTGTTTGCAATTGCAATTCCTTACTAAATTGTTAAATTGCAGCAGAACATCTTGTCTGTATTTTTTAGATTCACAGCCACTCCACTTAAATACAGTTCTCACCCACACAGAGTTTCATTTGCACAAAAGTCACAGCAGCAGAATATCAGCAGTTCCCACGGAAATGACAGCCCAAGCCTTTAGTTCATAATATTGAAAAATTTCCCTAACTTGCAATGTTTCCTGAGGGAATGTCAGAGTTGGCATACATTTCTGCTGCTTTTCTCTAATTTTTAACCTCTTATTACAAATGAAAGCTTGTAGAGCTTTTTAACAGGTGGGTTTTGCCTGAGAGTATATGACAGAGGTAGAAAGACAGAACTGTGATAAAAATTAAACTCAGCAAATCTAACCAGTCCTAGTGAGAATGCAGCAGGGAATAACAAATCCTCAGTGAAAAGAGCTAAAGATTGCTTAATTAAACAGGGTTGCAGAATTAGATTTAACTTTAAACTTGAAATTTAAATGAATTTCTTTGGTGAGGAAACTGTGATGACTTCTTGAATGTCATCCTAGATTTAGTTTCTTTTTTTTCCCCCCAGGGCTGGCATGAAATGTCATTGTATTTCCTTTAAATCAAGGAAGTAATTGCTTATATCACACAGAAGGTTTCAAAATTTTGGAGAATAGGCCTTTACCCCTATATTTCGAAATTGTTTCAAAAAAAAAAAAAAGTATTAACTGGTTATTAGAGATTCTAACCCAGGATGAAAACACATGATAGAAAAGGAATTAGCATCTTTGTGGGTCGTGAATACTCCATTGCTGCACTGATTTGAGTTGGCAATATTTAACACAGTTGGTTTTCAAAACCTTGTGTAGCAGCAAAGCTCACAAAAGGTCTTGGAGGCCGTTGGAATTAACGACTATGGTTTTATAAAAAACAGTTAAAAACAATGCAAGTGCTATTGCAGAAGCAGGTAGAAATAAGCACTACCCTTGAAGAAAGGTTTGGTGCGAGTATCTGAAAATAAATTCAATGGCCCTTGTTCAAGGTGCTGCATTTATGATTTGCTGTCCCCTTTGCAACTCGGGAGCTGTAGATTCCTTTACAAATTACAATTCTATCATCTGTGATTTAGCTTACCTGGTAGAGATCTGAAATGTATCAAATGACATTAATTGAATTTTCATTAATAACCCAACAACTTTAGCGTTAATCCTCAGAAGATAGATTGTGGGTACAAGGTAAGCTGGGTTAAATCAGCTTTTAATATCTTCTCACCATCAGCTGAACATCCTTACAATTGTCACCTGTCCACATTTTTACAAATGTAAATTTCTACTTTATTTTCATCAAAGACTGTCACAAAGTTTTAAGGCTCTGGACTTCATGGTTTCAGAGGTCCTTGGCATAGATCTTCCAGCAAAGGGCCCTGAGGCACTTCATCTGAAAAAGCAAAAGTGATGCTGACTGGGAATGTGGCAAGGCCAAGGTGCCTTAGGGAAATGATGGTTCAGTGCTTCAGCAGGACAGCTTCCCTTGGATGATGCCAATTAAGCTGTAGCTGTCATTTAAAGTTGCCGTCTTCTGGATTGCACCTCCTGTGCACAAGCAGGAATCAGTCAGTCTCTTGTTTCTGCTTTAAAATAAAAATGATGGTTTGTGTTTTGTAAATGTACAAAAAAAAAATCCCCCCAAACCCCAGAGAACACATATGCTGAATGTTGCTCATTTCCAGTAATGGCAATTATTTCTTGGACTGTTTCGGGAAGTTTTAAAGTTAGTCATCTCAGAAGTTTCTTGTACTAGATGAGTTAAACTGAAGCCATCACTTAAAAACCTTTCTAAGGCTGTGAATTATTTTTAAATTAAGACAGTATCATATCAAAAAACAAGCATGAAAAAAGCTGTAGTGTAATCAGGTTTATTGTTTGATAATAGGTTTATACAAATTATGAATACCAGAGGTTTATTAATGGGACTT
The DNA here is from genome assembly GCA_024605025.1 of Megaceryle maxima. NCBI lineage: Eukaryota > Metazoa > Chordata > Aves > Coraciiformes > Cerylidae > Megaceryle > Megaceryle maxima. The sequence continues at coordinate 62,841 of JANHGN010016678.1, forward strand.
TTAATTACCCACTATAGTGAAGTGATGTAAAATATCTAACAGCTCTGCTAATTAATATGGGGATTCAATGGTTGTTAATTAAGGGCAAATGGGACAGGGCTAACACAATCCACTTTTGACTATGATGAATAAAAAGTCAAACCAATAGCTTATTTCCAAATTAACATGATTGATAAAAAGTCAACTTGGAGCGCAAGTCATCCTAAGGGAGCTGCAATTCTAATGTTTAGATGATACAAAAAAGAACGTGTCTGTGGGCCTTGAAATGAAAGTAAAAGCTGGAAAAAGCTTCAAAGGGCTAAAATACACATTTGTAAACTTGCATTGAAACAGGTAACTTTGTGCACAGAGAGTCTTCTCAGATCCCTTTCATTTCTCATACATTTAAAGAAAACTGACATATGAATGAATAGCAATCTGTAATATATTCCAGGAAAATGATCCATTGACTTTCTTTTCTATTTATCAGATATTCTGAGCAGTACTTTACCTATTTAAAAAACCCCCCAACCAACCAAAAACAACAAAACCCAAACCCACACAAAACCAAACAAAAGTAGGGTAGAGAAGCAGTTTACCAGCAAGTGGTTTATCAGCTTGTGTCTCTGTGATCATAGCAGTCTATCATCTTTGGAATGCTGGCTGTTCATTACTTGCTTTCCCACATCTAGCTAAACATTTGAAACTTGTGTTTCAAATCTTCAGGTAGTTAAATCTGGGTATGTATATCCAGAAAAAGCCTTCAAGGTAGAATCTAGAATGTCTGGTGATGTGCTTACTCAACATGGTATAGGAGGATGCTGAAGCAATTCAGTGAAGGGTCTAACATAGCATGTGTGCTGTTCAGGGAGTTCCCAGGCAGTTGTTTGGGATCAGTAGAAATTCTGCACATAGCTGTGGGGCTTAAATCTTGTTCTTCCCACATATTCTTTTTGCCACCTTGCCCAGGACAATGGGAGCCAATCCCACCTGCTCAACTTCCACTGTTCATAGCTATCTCCAGGTATTTTATGTCTCCTATGTCCTCTGAGCTGACTCCTCTAAAAAGCTGGATTCTTTTTATTTTTGTTAGCTTGGATATGTGCTCGTGGGATGTATCAAGAGCTTTCATGTAGTATGTAAGGTCTCAATTCTGATTTCCCCTTTGCTTAAGGAGGTAAAAACTTGTGTTTTCCACAAAGCGTATCTTACTACCAAGGTAAAGGCTACTTTGTTTTGGGATTGCTTTTTGGCTGTCCTGTTACAGAAATGGTGTGTAATAGGAGCAATGAGTACCTAGGATAAGAAGTCAGATGTCTAAATGTGGTTTCATGAGGTTTCATTTAAGGCAAGTGTGGGAAAAAAAACCCAAACAAACAAAATAAAACAAAAGCATTTGAGGTTGTAATTGAAACATGCAGAAAAACAAACTATAGAAAAACAGGAAAATGTTTTATCTTTATGTAGTGAGCATAATTTGCATAGCTGAATATGAATTTCGGAACTTAGGGTTGGAAGGAATCTCCTGAAACACATTGCCTGGTCCTCTTCTATCGTAGGCAATTATATCACATAACCTTTTCTACCACATTCCAGATGAAAAATATTGGCATTTTATTCTACCTTGGGATGCTGTTTCTCTGTTTTGATTCTCTGATGGTTAGAAGCCGCCTTTACTAGAAGATTACTCTAGGCTAAACTTATTCATGACCATTTTATTTTGATTTAGTTCATGGCCATTTGTTTCTATTCCAGCATTGACTTTTAGCTTAATTTTTCTCCCTTGAACAAATATTTTTATCAGCTGACTTTTGGCTTTTCTAAACAGGAGAATTCATACATTTGATAGTATATCCCTTCCTAAATATTGTAATATACTTCTCTGCATCTTCTCTAGTTCACTTTTGTACGCAGGAATCCAGACAGGGCCTTGTCAGTGTTTCATGCAGTCCTATGAGTATTTTATTAATCTGCTCTTGAAATGTACTGACCGATTATATTTGCCGTGTTTGAAATTTCGTCTCTGTCACCCTATATGTCTTTTTCTTTCTTTTTCAGTTTGCTGTAGTTCTGGCTTATATTATAATTTCATACTAGTTTTTAGCTACATTCACCACACTGAATTTCATTCTACCTCTATTACTACTTGAGATTTTCTCATTCTTTATATGTGATACCCCAATCTTTTCATGTGTTGACATTGTCTCCCTTTTGTTCGTTAGGAAATTCCATTTTATTCTTGCCTTTTTTTAGTGAATATAATGATGAAAATCATGATTGCTCTGGTAACTTTCATTTTGATAATGGTACAGATTTTTTTTTAATTTTATCACTTGGTAAAATATAACTGTGGGGAGTGGGCTTCACCATGCTTTGTATTTCTATAATATCATAATAAGCATACATTTCTTAATTCAATATTTGCTAGGGTATTGTGAAAGGATATTGTTCATGATACAGGCCAGGAAGTATGTCATGAGCAATTTGGGTTTTTAAATGTTTAGCTTTTATTATTGCCAGTACATATATGAAAAGCTATATTAGCAATAACATTTTCTTTAATTAATTTTTCCATGAATGAATTCCTATTAGAAATTCATTCTTACTACATTGTATTATGTTGTGATGCACTTTGGTGAAATTAACTCAAAGAGCTGCTCTTTGCAATTTTAATATTCCACCGGGTTTTCCATTCTAGAAAACTCATTATTATACATGTACAAAGCTGAAAAGAAACAAGAGAGGCATATTGTGTGAATAACAGTCAGGGAAAAGAGACAGCTGGCATGATAATTTTCTAATAAAGCTTAGAAAAGGCTGCTGTGTCTTGGAAAAATGAAAGAGTTTTAATTTGAGTATTCCTTTTGTTTGGATTTGCTTTGTACTAAAAAGTTCTGAATCCTATTCACACCTTTTATGAATATTAACTGAAAAACAAATATATCTTGTCAGGTCCTTCTACTTGGTAGTGCAAAAGAATCAGTGGTGTGCATCCAGAGGGGGATGGATGGTGTTTCTTGTTCTTATCCACTCTTATTCTCCTTCAAGCAGACTGTGCAGTTTGGATCTTGATAAATAGAGATCTTCTGAATCATGGACAACTTACTAATGCATGGAGCCTTTAACTATCTATGTGCCAAACTGCAATCTCTAATAAGTGTTTGTAAATTTCTTCATTGTTACTGCATTTAAGATTGTGACCCTTGGAGGCTGTACCTAAAAGCTCACTATCGGGATGCTGTGATACTTTGTTTTAGGAAGATACTAGACAGCAGTCTTGGGAATTAAACATTTCACCTGTGACCTCCAAAGTCACACAAAGCTTGTTACTTTGTAAGTAAAACTTTTTTTTTTTAATTCTAGAGATGACATTTTTAAGACTATCCTCTTACAGTCTTTAAATGAGGTGGGGGAAAAAGCTAAAACACAAGTCTTTACATTTAATTACAAAACTCAAACACAATCACAGATTAGGCAAATTAAGGTGAAATTTTAAATTGAGGAAGAAAACTTACTCCTCTAAAGGGAAATTTGAAACACCAAATTCCTTGCTCACTGCTCCCTTTCAGCAGTGGATTGCCAAGACATTAGGCATAATTCACTAATCTGTATTTCTAGCTGGTCTTGCATTTTGTAAGGCTTTTGGAAATGTAAGGAATACAGTTTTGAACACATTTTTAGCAGTGTTTTAAAAATTTATTAGTAAAAATTCTTTCTGTTCTGCTTTGGCTCAATATATTGTTCTAATGTTTTGCCCTGATATTAGATTGTCTTAACTCTTGTTTTAATCTATTCATCCTTTTTATACGATCTAATGTTATTGACATTAATGAAGTTACTGCTAATTTATGCCAGAGTGAGAGAGAAAGGAATCAGGCTTGTTATATCTGGTATCTCAGTTCATGGGAGAATCGGTTAATTGCATTCCATTAGTAATTAACATAGAGGAATATGAAATACTAATGTTTTGTAAACTGCACATTTAATAACCCTTATTTTCAATAACCATGGGGCTGTAGGTGGCAGAGAAATGAAGGTCTCCACCTATAGATGGAACTTTTGCTCCTGTTAAATGAAAAAAACGCTGGCAGGGTTTTTGAAAACCATGAAGTGGTATTGACACCAAGATGCAGATATTTATTTGACATTTAGTTTAATGATTAAAATGAATTATTAATTGTTCCATTTTTTTTCCTCTTCCATTACAACATAGGTAAGTTGGGATTGGTAATTTTTTTTTTTTTTTTTTTTTTTCAGTACTTGAAACACCTCAACTCATTTTTCTGTGCAACCTTGTCACGTGAGCTGTATGTATCTCAGCGGGTTGCTGTCACTGGGTTCAGGTTTCCCAGAACCTTGTGCACACCCAGGGTTGTTTCAGCAGATTCAGTGCTACAGGTGGGAGGATATAGCCAGAGGGTCAGCTAGAACTGTGCGCCCGCTCCACTGGAGGCAGAGATTGAGTGACCCAGCAGGAAGAAATCCTAATGATACAGTCAAGAGAGTTCAAGTTAAGAAATCTTTTAATTTAAATCAAACAGTATGGGCCCTGTTCTGCTAGGAGTGAGTTGAAGCTCCCTGCTTACAGCTGAAGCCAGAAAACACATTCACACAAGGTAAACAAATACCAGTACTATTTTTCTCCTCCTTGGTCTGTAGGACTAACGCTACAGCTTCCCCGTGTAGGCAAAGAACTTTTCTTTACATTTAAAAATGCTATTCACTTACCTTTTAAATTTGTTTAGCCACATCTATTCCTTCATTTCATTTTGTCTACTGGCATAAAGATTTTAACAAGGGCCGTAGTGATACTGGGTTTTATGGCATTGTGGAAGATGTGAGCTTCATTTGCAAGAACATGTGTCGCTGGAACACTTCTGCTAATGGGGTGGCTTTGCTGTTTAAAAAGCCATGTCTGGGGGGCTATCTTTGTATTTGAGAGAATTTTCTTTTTGCATACTCATTATTTCAGTAAACTTCATCTGAAAAACATACTTTGTGGCTGGTTTTGAATAGGTATGCTTCCAAGTCTCACATTGATTTCGTTTTGAGATGTCTCCGTCAGCCTAGAGCCATTCCCATATCCGTTTATTTCTCAGGCTTTCGTTCTCAGCAGTTTCTTCCCTGTTGCACAAAACAAATCCCCAGACATTTAGTGTATATTGAAAACTGATTCACTCCTTAATAGATGATACAGTTTTAAGATACAGTGTTTACAGTGTAGCTGTGAAATGGAAAATGTTTTGCAAAATCAGTGAGCATTTAAATTGCAGTTATTTTACTAATAGTAAACTATGTAGAGGTTCTTTAAATCTCAGAGCACGTTTAAAAAACCCCAAAAGTTATCAGCCTGTAGAAGGATCTAATCCACTCAATCTAGACAAAATAAATTAACCCGTTGGTCCTAGTTTTATTTCCCGGAGTGTGTGTGTGAGTAAAATAACATGTAACTGACATTACCTCTGTGTCATCTGCCATTGAGAAGTCTAATGAACTGCCTTTATAGGGGAAGGTTAAAAACACAGTGGGTATCAGATGGGCTGCTGTGATACCTAGTTCTGGGATCATTTTGGTTTTTAGAACCGTTTTCATGAGCTTACAGTGGTACGGGACCGTGACTATGACATGTTTGAAATATGGGGGACTCCCAGCTTCCCCCTTAAGGAATCCTTATCTGGGAAACATCTTCACATAAAACTCTTCTTCAGTGTCCCCCTTCAAAGACAGTGAGTGAGGCTGGATGGCGGATGAAAAGTCATGGCTAAATACTGAATTGTGCTTGACACTTGACAAAAAGCACTTGTAGCTGAAGTAACAGTGTGCACTATGTATTTCCTTCTCACTTCATGGCTTCACTATTTATTGCTACCCTAAAATCAAGGCGTGAAGTGTGTATTTAAACAGTGTTCCTTTTTTTTGTGCCAACTAGTTTTAGTCTTTGACTTTGAATGACAGTTTATTTGTAAATTAAGAATAAGTGTGAGTAAGAAGGAATGGATAGCCCAGGTGATAGGTAACGGATACATAGTCTTTCATTTGTAACTTGCCAGTTCAAATTTGGCTCGGATCTGTATTGACAGAAATTCATTATCATCTGATGGTTGTTTGGGAGTCTGTGTGAAACGAACTGATGGTATTCACATTCAAAAAAACAACAACAAAAAACAAAACCTGTCACAATTACATTCTTTTTGGCAGCTTCTGTGAGCATGAGAATGAACTTCCCTCTGACATCTTAAAGCAGTCTTTCCAGATTAGGCTTCAGGCGAATTGGCAGGACAATGTGGAAATTTGCAGAGGCTGTCCAAGTTTTATCTATCCTTTGTCTAATCAAAGGACCTTAAGCTTGTAAATGATGAGAAACAGAAGTGGCTTCTACATGGCCTCTATCTTTTGCTCTTTCAGGTGCCCAAAGTTTGATTGCTGCCCTCTAATTACCAGAGAATACCAAGCATTCACAGCAGCTGAAAACAGATCATTTGGATGAGCCACTCTAGCTTTAAAAATAATCATCTGAGAGATTTGCCCTTGGGCAAATGTAAGTCTGCCAGCCAGCCAGAAATACAATGGAGTCGTTTTTGTCCCTTAGCCTTGTCTGCAGTTTGGTAAAATTAACTGCCAAATGCCAAGGAACTGCCAAAATCCTGTAGCGAAGGTAGAGACCAAATCTCTCAGGAAAGCTTTTTCCAAGTGTGGTGATATTTAACTTAATTGGGAAAGTGCAGTATGTCAATATGAACTTTTCCCACCCCCCTACTCTGTCTCTTTCTGAGGCAGTCACACCATTTCATTTTAGCAATACAGAAACCTTCAACCACTAAAGGATGTGCCAGCCAAAAACCATCACTGCCAACAATTATATACTAGATGTGTGTGGGCAATAACATATGCACTTAAAAGGACTGAAAAAGAAGGTATGCGTGCTTCTTAGCATTTTATCTTGTCTTGAGTTTCAGTGTCTCCCTAAAATTAGAATTAATTTCAAACAGCAAAAAGTCTCTGGGAACAGAACATGTAGGAGCCCTGTGATGAGCCAGGAGATTTTCAGACCACGATTTCCTTACTTTTACAAGGGAATGCATAAGCAGAACTCTCTTAATTACTGCTTTAAATAATTAATGCATTTAGTATATTTCAGGCATTGATTATCTGACCAGTTGTTAATGGACAAAACTGGAGCGCCTTGTGGAACTTTTCTTTTATTTGTACTTGAAGTCTCTAATAACCTGAGCATATGTTGACACACACATAGGTATAAAAAGTAGGATTTTAGTGGTGACTGGAGTGTGACATGACTCATCTCCAACATATAAAAAATAGACAAGCTGTATTATAAAGGCAGATTTAATGCAAAAAAAAAAAAAAAAAGAGAAACTGTGCAGGATACTTTTATGCTTGTGTAGGAATGGAAGTGAGGAGATTTAAAAGGTTATTGTCTTTGATCTACTGAGCACTTTGTATTGTATTTCTAAGAATATATTTCACCTGTGCTCCAGCATTAACTGGATTCACTACTGTCTGTTAGAAGTCAAATTCAGGCCAATATATACTTTGGCCGTTCAAGATCTAGTCTATATATTTCTGCTCTTCAATAGCTCCCACCTCAATTTGCTTGTGTTAATAGAAACGCCTTTTAGATTAGTACTGAGGGCAGGATAGGAGGAATGAAATAACATAGGCCAAGTTTGTATTTTATGTAGATAAACAAAATCTTATGTCCACCTATTCACTTCTTCTCTTGGCTTTTGTGGATCAGGTCACTCTTTCATTCTTTGGAACTGTTATATACTATACCCACTGAAGGAGGGAGATTATTGGCTTGGAATTACTCATACAAAGAATGTAAATTAGTCCACCTATGCCCCGTCTTTCTGGTCTAAGCAAAGGAAAAAAGCTAAACTGGGGTGTACTATCTATTCATTACAAGCAAAAGATACTTTGTGGAGAATGATGTACTTTTTTATCATCTGTAATCACAAGCATACCAGAAGACCTTTGCTTATTCCAGTAAAGTGAAGTTTGAGAAGGGGTAAATTATACTCTATAGATGTATTGCAGGATTAATACCCAAGAGGGAATTCACTGTCAATGAATGAATTTAGACTGCAAATTAGAAGATTTCTGAATGCTGAAGGAGATGTTTTTAAAGTCTTCCAATAACAGGGGAAAGAATTCTAACTTGCGTTTTGTTTGAGACAGTTATGAAATGATGTAGATAATGTGGTACCGTAAATCATTGGAAACTTGACTTGGAGAGCTAGGGAGACATTTCTAGTCAGAAGGACTGCAGGTCTGGAATGGGTGATCAGCAACTGAATTCTGACTCTTATCTGCTGGCTGAACAGCAGGTTGTGTGGGATTTTTTTTGGGTTGTGTGTGTTTGTTTGTTTATGGTTTTTTGTTTGTGTTTTAGTTGTTGTGGTTGGTTGGTTGGTTTTTTTTTTTTTTTTTTTTTATTGTATTTGTCTTTCACACCAGAAGTATTTTGGGGAAAATGTTTAACATCTTGTCACAAGACAGGTTCCTGACACCCTCAGTAGTTCTGTGGGCAGAAACGGTATTTGTTCTGGCTATGGTGGTGCTTGGGTTTCCTAGCTGCAGAGCTCACAGGTCCTTGGGAGCAGGTTTCCATCAGAGGAGCATCACAGGACCCGAGACCTGAGCATCTGCAGTGCGGGAGTAGATACTGGCCGCTTGTTTGTTGTTGAGTGCTAGGTGTGGACAGGGCCATTCTCTCTGTGTCTTTCCTTCTCCCTCTGCTATCATAATCAAACAGAGTGTTATTTTTACAGAATATCTCTTTGCTTGGGTTTAGCTCTGGTTTTAATGCCAGAGTAATTTTTAGCTACAGGCATAGCAAAGAATCCCAATTAATCAATTAATAATCAGCATTCAAATGTTATTTAATTATCTATGATGTTTAAAAGTTTAGTATGTGCTGTAGATGTTTTTACATTCGAAATGTTTTTTGTGGTTTTATTTGTGGCTCTTTCTTTTTTTTTTTTTTTTTGGATCTGCTAGTATGTACAAAACAGAGATATCTACATCTTGCATTTGCTTTTATTCTAATGTCATGCTAGATATTTGCAAAAGTAAAGTTTATCTCTGGAACTCATAGAAATGTGTCAGAGATTAATAAGCTTCATATATGGCTCACTATGGCAGATTAAAACCAAATTATATTCAGATTGCATCTATTTATTACTGTTTGAAAGAAACATTTTGCTGAAGATTTTACAAGTTATTGAATTTGTTCTTTTACTAGTAAAACTGCAGCTATGAATACATTCCTTGAGCACAAGATTTTTAAACCTTTTATATTAAGAGGTTTGTTAGTATCATTCATAAGTAACACCAAGCACCAGTGACATAGTTGAGAGTTACTGTTAAACATCTAATCCTGGAAATAAAATGCACCTACTGTTCTACTCTGCTGGCTTTGACTGAAGGTGCAGTGTTTCCTCAAAAGATTGTGTACTTGATTTTACACTGCTGGATCAGATGATTTATTCACTCACAAGATCACTAGTATTCCTTAATTGTTTGCTCACCACAAATGTTTGAAAGTAACTGTAATAAAATGGCAAAGCTGCATCAGTTTCATCCTGGTGTTTATTAGAAGCTAATGTTTACGTGTTGCATTTTATGCAAAAGTAATTTTTAGTGATGGAGTCTAATCAGTAACTTATAGTGATCTTTTTATTATCTAGAGCTTTATTATCAGGGCTGCTTCTGTTATTTAATTAGAAAATATGGTTCTTGTTTTTTCTTGACTTTATCTGAAGGCGTAAGGCAGTCACCATTTTGTACATCCCACTCTACAGTTCTTACATGGCTAATGCTAATGAAATCGATACAAGACCTCCGAGCAGGTGCAAAAACATCAGCTTTCCAAATGTGGTTTAATGAAGGTTATACTGAATTTTGGTTGTTGACTATTGCAGTAAGTTTTCCCACTCTATGGGACTGTATTTATGCAGGAATTATTTCATCAAAACTTGAAACCTTCAATGTTTTTTTATTTTTTTTAATTTTTTTCTTGAAGAAAGCTTTAGTGTTTAGGCCCTCTCTTTACTGATCAACACAAGCCCTTCCACTAGTACTTGTAGTATGGAAACCTCTCGGCTTTCTGTCCCTGAAATGTGATAGTCTGTCATCTGAGTATTGCAAGGTTTGCCCATGTACCAAGCTCCGTGAGAGGAGAGAGGCAGTGATGTTAGTTTGCAGATGAGGCACGGGCTGTCTCTTGTCCTCATGGGACCTTGTTGAGGTGATGCATCCCCAGCTGCAAATGTAGAACTCTGGGCCTCCCTCTGGCTCTGTGACTTTGTCGCAGATATCAAAGGCAAGCAGTTAGTTTGGTGTTAGCACAGATGACTGAAGAATCAGCTTCTGTGATCTATGTATCTGATGATATAATCTAGTTAGATAAAATCCAGTCATTCTCACATTAGAATATAATTAGCTAAAAGTATTGCATGAATTTTGTCTTGTTTTGTACTGACCATAGGGTCACGGACAGCAAGATGTTAGCTGATTCCTCCCAATTGTAGCCAAATACTTTACAATTTTGTACTTAAAAAAAAAATTGAGAGAAAGGGAAGATCATTCACACAATTCCGCAGGGACCATTTAGTCCTTTGTCCTCCTGATTTCTATTTTGAAAATAAATTGGAAAAGACTTTTAGAGGAAAGACTTTAGAATATAAAGCCTTTGGGACTTTCCAGTTTGAGAGAGAAGCGTGGCTTTATTTGCCTTTAAATAATAAAGTTTATTTTTTTCTATTTAAGTATTTATAACAAGTGAGACTGGGGTTTACAGTATGTAGTGCAGAATTCGATTTTCCAGACTGTCCTATTACTTTTTAATTGCTTTATGCTTTTAAAACATGATCATATAGAAAGCTTAATCATTTGGATTAATGAAACAATATTTGTAGAACAGGCAACTGCTTTCTATGAAGGTTGGTTTATATGTTCTGTATCTAACAGCAGTGCATCTCATTGCTGAGCCTTTATCCTTGAAGAGGAAAATAAAAACTGTGTTAACTAAGTAAAGAAACACACTATTCTTCCTCTGAATTTTCCCAACGGACTTTCCTCCTTTGTTAATGTTTGCAAACAATCCAGCATCAAATAATTTTTTTCATTGCCTGTGTTTTTTGTCCTAATCTGGAAGTCTCAAAGTACTTAATATTAACTTAAAAAGTGACTTTTGAAAAATGTTTTTTGGGGAGTAGTGTAACCAAGAGGTCATTTCATAAGATTATTACTACTCCAAAATGCTGCTGAGATTTGGGTTTCAGTTCCTCCACCTCTGGTTGAAATATAAGAGATGAAAAGAACCCATTTGAAATTTCAGATACCAAAATAAGCTACTAGAACTAACAGAGTTCAAAAATACTACCATATATTTGCAGAGAATCTCATAACTTTTCACTTTTTAAAGTAGTATTGTACTGGGAAGCCTAAAACATTCAGTTGAATTAGAATTTTCCAGTGTTAGTACATGAAGTTGCTTTGCTGATAAACGGATGTGCAAATCTTTCTGGTGTGACCAGTGGGCAACTAATGATAAAAATAAGCCCCAAGATACTGGGAATACAAGAGATGAATCCTGGCTCCAAGTGATTTCCTCACACAGTTGGGATGTATTCCCTGGGGAGAGACGTTGCATAGGATGAACAGAATACTGGATGCAGAATGCTTTATTGACATTTATTATTATTATTTTATTCCTCTAGTCTTTTGTTCTGGACTCTTTCCCTACCTGTCTACTTTTTCTCAGATGCCAAAGTTGGAATCACAGTTACAGTTTCTCCATAAAGCCAGTGTCTGTGCAGCAAACACTAGGCCTGGAAAATCAAAAAGTATTGCTTGTGACTCATTAGTAACGGAAAGCTGATTATTGATGAGGTGTTCTTAGCATTCTTGGCCAGTAATTTCATTTAGGTTTACTCATTATACACATATACATCATCCTGACTGCGGCCAAACCATGTTTCTGTGTTTCTTTTGGCAACTTAAGCCAGGCTCTGATCTGTTACTGCACTGGTGCAATGTGTGTGGGGTTAAGTGTTAAAACCATATCTGTACGATTGATTTAGTTTCCATTGTACCATTAATGTTGATGTGATTTTTTACCCACCGAATCACCTCATCCCACCCTCCTATTGCAGAGCAAGTTCATAGTCATTAACTTTTTGAGCTAAGAAATAATAAATAGTTTTCTTATTTTAATGGGGGCTTCAACTTTTCAAAGGTGGAATGCTCAGCTGTGTTTGCTTTTCCACCCCAAATGGAAGTGACATGTGCCAGGACACACTTAGTGTGGGGTTGCCTCTCACTCTGAGGATTGGTGTGTCTGTTTAGCTCCTTGTTCTTGCTGAACTCAGATTTTGGTGGAAGTCACAAGGCGGGAGCTGCTAACTCCCAGAAATGCTACATGAACCCGCTTCTTGCCCTGCTCCTGCTGTTCTGAGTCTGCCCGTGTGCTGGCACTGGTGTGTGGGCCACAGGCTGCTTGTCCCTGATTTCAAACCTGGTGTAGTTTTCACTAGTGTTTTTCAGACACAAGATCTTCAAGGTTTCTAGGCCTTGATCCTGACATCATGAACGAAACGGTTTTCTGAAAATCTAGTCCTACTTTTGTCAATGTTTGTCCTTTATCAAAAAAATACCACCTTGATTTAGCATTTGGTTCAAAAGAGACCTGGGACTTGAAAGTGATGTGAGCGGTGTGATTCAGACGGCACAGCGCGGGTGCTGCGTGTGGAGGCTTGCGCAGCGCCTGCCTGCAGCAGGGAGAGGAGCCTCGCTGCAGAGAGAACAGATGCATTTCAGAGTCGCCCGCCAAAGGGAGTATATTATGCTCCCTTTTTAAACTTTCCCAAACACACACCATCTGTTTCACACTAGATACTTACAGGGCTTGATCAAATTAGAAGTCATGCTGAAAGGGAAAACTAAGGTTAGCATGGACAGCTTTCTTAAAGCTACAGAAGTCATGGTTCTGTTGCATTAAACCTGGGTAGCAACCTTGGTAAACTGAATGTAACGTGACAGCTTAGTGACATTGCCAGTTGCGTATGTTCACTTACAGTCTCCATCTAAGTAATATTTGTAAAAGTAAAATTGAGAAAACATCCTGTAAAATGACAGCAGGGGAAAACAAGGATGGTGGACAGCATTGAGTGATAAAAAAGGAGGTAAAAATATTGAAACGGGTGTTGACTGGTTCAGAAGAGCTACCACTGGATATGCCTGACTGTAGAAAAAACCTCTGAAAACAGTGGACTTGAAAAGACTTCTAGTGTAGAGTGGAAGGACCTAATCCCAAAATCCAAGCTAGGGAAATCATGTAGCAATCATGTGATAGTGATATGAATGAAACTGAGACAAGCAGAGGAACATCAGTATAATTACAATTGAGCAAGAGTAGTTTTCATGGTCAGAAAGAAAGGACAAGTGATTGGATGGAGCCTTACAAATCTTTCCCGGGTTAAGCAAGGCAGCAATCTTGGGCCTGTTTCAGTTGTGAGGCTCTGATTTGCAAAGGTATTTGCTTATTGCTTTTTTTAGCCTTATAAAATGTGGCTCGCACAGCTAAGGTGGTGAGACTCTAGGAAAATTCATCACTTCTGAATATAAAGTTTCCAGGTTTGTTTCTGTTTAATAGCTGGGCTTGAATTTAGGTGTAATGTCTTGGAGCTCAGTAATTTCAGGAAAATGTCAAATGGGTTTCCTGCCTGTCCTTAACCCCTGCTCTGTGCTGCCTGGATGCCAGCACATAAGCTGTTGGTCAAATGGAAAGTCTTACCCCAGCTTCAATTTTTTTGCCCAGAAGCTGCTGTGATGACATAGGCAGCGGATAAACCTGGTAGGCATTGCAGAGCTGGGCGGAACCCTGCTCAGCACTCCTGAAAACATAGGCCTCAACTGTTTGTAGTGGAAAGGATGTGGTAAAAAACATCTCCTTTTCCTGAGGCAAACCAGCATGAAACCTGATATGTAACTGAAGAAAGCTTTATCAAGGACTTTGATTTTGCTGGGTTAAAACCGTTTTAGTTGAATCTGAGACATAATTACAAAGAACATATGTCACAAATTATCTTGTTTTGAAGTGTTATCTATTTTCCTTGAGACAATTCTAAAATAATACTATAGACATATCAAACACTTCTAAATAATGCCAAAACACTATGGAAAAGGCTCTGTTGAAGACATTTCCAAGCCATCTAACTACAGCAAGTAATTTTTTTATTTATTTTTTTTCCTTTTTGAGCAGCCATGATCCAGTTATCTCAAAAATCTCATCTTGCATCAAAATCAAGTGTCTTCTTGTATGATGGTCCTATAGTTAACTAACAGATGGGCATATTTATTTAAACCAAACCTCCAAGCTCTGCGAAGCTTATTTGTAACTTCTTATTGCAACCATTCACTTAATGCTTATTGCAGTAAAAAAGGAAAAAAAAAATTCCTAGTTTAAGACATGTTTTTAAATCATAAATGTTTATATTGGCCCCTTGGACATGAGTGGGATACAGCTGGTAGGGCAAATTTGGAATAATATTTTAATTTTTACTCTATTAGAATATTACTTGCGTCTTTCCTTTTCCCTCCAACGTAAACAGCCACAAGACATCTTGCATTTTTTATTTTTATATTTTAATTACGTACGTAGAACTGCTTAACAAAACCCAGACAGATACAAAGAAGATTGTTCTTCTGTTCGCTACACTTTTGAAACCAGGAGACATTGCAATTTTCCATGCAACATCTTAATTATATTCCTTTAGAAGATAGCATTTTTCTAAAAATTAATTTGCTTTTTAGAGATCATTTCACAAGCCTACACTCTGACATTCCACATAAGCAGAATGTGATACTGCCAAACCAGATAATCTGTACCACGACGTCTTGACAATATCTGCTCACAGGACTTGGAAAGTAGAACTACTCGGCTTATTCCTGGCCTATGGGCTAAGGGAATTTTAGACTAGCAACGTTGCCAGGATGTTCTTTGCTGATTAGAAATTAATTTCAGATCCTCAATCCCATGATAAATTTTGTACACTTTCAAATAGGTACGATCTAGAATATATAAATACTATAGTGACTTGATGGAAAAAAGGGATTGGCAAAAGAACTGCACACATCTGTCAAATTTTTATCTTTACCTTGAATTATTTTTGAATTAACCTTTCTTTTGTAGATATTAAAGCTTTTATTATAA